>JARFIW010001483.1:552336-827542 GCA_036346225.1 Platerodrilus igneus | reverse complement strand
TAAAAATCAAAGGGTTTAATCATTGTATTAGATGTTTAAAAACGAAATGTAAAGGCCACATAAAAAAATTTAATTATCCGACAAAAAGGTCGATTGTACATTATAAAGAAAGTATAATGGTGTTTTAGCGGTACAGTAAAAGGGGACTATTTTAGGCAACTCAAAATCGTACCGGGAGGGTATCTGTATTTAACGTGCACACTTGTCAAAATTGTTAGTTTCGGTAGCCGGTTTAAGATGATTAAATTAAAGGAAAAATTTAGTTGTCTTAAAAATTTGTTTGGAAATTATCAAACGGGAGGGGTCGAAATTTAATTTAGTTGATTACCAGTTTTTTACCTTTTAGAGGATTCGGAATTACAAATCGGCACTTTCCATTTGGGGAAATTAGACTTACCGGTTTAGAAATTTAGTCCCACCCTATGCGAAAGGGAAAGTACATAAAAAATTTAATTTCAGAGAAAAAAACGAGGCAAATTTATAAAGAAATATAAAAGGTGTTTACGCCGGTCCTAAAGAAAAAAGGGAATTTTCTAGAATTAAAGTAACGTAGCCGGCGAAGGGATGCATGATTATAAGGATTGTTCTATAAAATAGTTAGTTTAGGAAGTCAACGTAAACAAAAAATTTTAATCAAATTAACCGGTGTAAAAATAGGAAATAATGGTTAATTTTAAGCCGCTACAAACTTTCGCGGTGATTCTTTAGAAAAATTCAAGTTTTCCAAAATTGAATAGAAGTTATTTAAAATTAAAGCTTTATTAAAATTTTAGACAAAAGTTTGGTTTCCTTATAAAGGTTTAAAGTGTTTTTTGGTTTTTAAGTAGCACTGCTTTCACCCACGATTGCAACCAATTTGTGTCGTTGCTACAAATTTTGGTTTTTAATAGCCGGATTTCCGTATAACTGGAAATTTCCATGTTTTAAATGATTCCAAGGACGGCGAAAAGGGGATGATTGGGCTAAATTACGGAGGGAAGGATTTGACGCATTTAGCCCCTAATCCTTTTTGGGCTTCGAAACCTTCGGTTTGATTCATAGGGACATAAAGGGTAGGCTAATAAACCTTTTATTATAAGTTGTTGCTTAAAGTTTAAAAAGTCCTAAGTGGGATTTTGTTTTTACTAAAATGGTACCGCAAAGTTTTTAAATCGAGCCCTGTCTTTTTAAGGGAGCTCCAAACCAAAACAAATTCTGGTGTAAATGCCAGGTTTTTTAATCCGCCGAGCAAATACTTCTTGGGTCTTGGGTATCGCTTTTCGAGAATGGAAATTAAGCAAAAGGAAAAACAACAGGTATTCTTAAGTTTAAAGTTATAGTGTTAAAGGGTCTTTACGAAACAACCACAATTTGTGTAAATTGGATTTAAATGGAAAAGATCGTATGCCGACAGAAAGCCAGCTAAAAATGCATCAGTTACCGCATGCGAGATGGTGTAAATTATTAGCACAGGTTTAAAACCGTATTAGTTCGCTAAAAACTCCGTGTCCGAATTCCGGTTTCTTTGGAACAAAAGAGGTTTACGATTAATTTGAAAAAGAATCCTACAGAAAAAAGTCTATTGCGAATTTGGTTTAACCAAAATGGTGGAAGAGACTCCGATTGAAATCCTTTAACACAAAAAATTGGTTAAACGTCTTCTATAATCTGGAAAATATGTCGGGTCTTAAGGAAACAATAAACAAAACAAGGAATTTGAAACTTGGGTCCGGGGCTTTAAAAGGGTCTTTTAGAAAAAAATTAATAAGTATGGATTTGAGAAGTTCAGGTTAAGAAAAAAATTTAAATGATTTAGAAAGTGGTTTAAAAATTTAAACGTTTAAAAATTGCTGTAATAAAAAGTTTTGAATGGTTTTGATTTCTTTTGGAAGCGAAAAGTTTAATTTGAATTTGAAAAGGTAATTCCATTTTAAATCTTTTCGATTCGGTTTACAAAAATTTAGACTAATTTGATTTTAACAAAAAAATTTATAAAGTGATCTAAAATCATTGCTGGAAAAATCTTAAAATGGGGGTGTCCTTGGAATGCTATTGAAAAATTTAGAGATTGGGAGCTGAGAAAATTAATATTAATTAATACCAAAAAATGGGTTATTGAAAATGCTGGTATAAGAAAATTTTGGTTCAGTTGGGCAAAAGTAAAATTTAGAGGTTTGGTTTAAAATGGTAAGGGGTGGTCCATTTTAAATCTTTTCAATTTGGATTCATAAAATTCTAACTAAAAGATGTTGATGGTTAAAAAATTTATAAGGAGTCAAAAATCGCTAAAAAAATCTTAAAATTGGGGTAGCTCTGGGGATGATGCAAACTAAAAATTCTAAGAAATTCGGTAGCTGAGAAAATCTAATATTAATTATACCAAACAAGATAGGTTTATCTCGAAAGATGCATGGCTATCAAGAAAACTTTGTGAAAATTTAAGAGGTTGATTTATTACTGTAGCCGATTAAATTGAATTTGTGGGAAATTTTCACTCGATTTTCCATGGGATTTAAATAGTCGAAGAAAACTATTTGGTAGTTGGGAGAAAAATTCTTTATTTCCGCCTTTACAATTTAATTTAATTGGGAAAGAGGTTTCCTCAATCCGTCTTATGGAAATTTAAATGTTGGGAAATGAGGGACCCTTATTTAAAATTATCCACCTCCCATTTCCCCTTATGGGAATTTACAGAAATGGCCAGAAGTAAAATAATTCTATTTCCGCTTGGATCATGTAATTTTAATGAGTTCTTTATTCCGCTGGAAATTTTTCCTTGTGTAAGATCTCTCTTTCCCTTCTTCTATTATTTGTTAAGTATAAAAAGCCCCGAAGTCATACCCTCTTAAACTTAGGGTTTCCATCCTGTACTGTAATTTCCAAGGATTACTTGTTCCACGAGTCCTTGTATTTCCGGGTGTCTTCCTATTTTGTAAAGGTATAACATGAGGTGCAGTTCCATGGTTTTCAAATATTGTACTTTTCCGCTTGACCACTTCCGCACCCCTTTATGTAATTTTTATTTTAAACTATTTCCCAGTAATTCAATTTAATTTTTCAAAGTTTTATCAGGCCTAAATGCCTATAATGGATCTCATATTTATAATTTCTCCTCTCAATGGTGTTGGTACTACTAATAGATTTGGTTTACCTAGGGGTTAGAGTTCTTCTTAAATAAGACACCATTATCTAGAACAAAGTGTTTAATTTTTCGTCGTGGTGCTATACTAGCATTCTCAAGATTTGCAAACGTTTGTAAAAGTTTCTATATTTTGGAATCCTTCTGCTGTTCTGACTGAATGTCCTCTGCAGTCAAAATAAATGTTGGGACGTCCACCATATCTCCTTCATCCTATTCAGTTGCTTTCTACAGTGGAATTGCACGAGAGACAATCCGCATCTTTGTGAGATGTTCCGCTCTTGTGTATGATCTGATAATCATACTCTGAAAGTTTGATCGCCCAACGAGTCAGTTTCCCCGTTAGTCCTTTGAGTGTCTTTAAGAAACAAATGGCATGATGGTCTGTTACTATTAATAGGGTGACCATGAATAAGGCATCTTAGATAACTCAATGACCAAATAATGCTCAAACATTCAAGTTCTGAAATTGTATAATTTTTCTCGGATTTGGTTAGTATTCTGGATATATAAGCTATAGAATGAAGCTTACCGTTTTGATTTTACAGTAGTATGCTTCCAAAACCCTCTCCACTAGCATCTGTGCGTAGCTCCTTCAGAGCTTGTGGATCAAAAAGCGATAGCACTGGTGCTGAAACTCAATTTTCCTTTAAAATTTCAAATGATTGTTGATGAACTTCCGTCCATTTGAATGGTGTATCCTTGGCCGTTAATTGATATAAAGGTTTTGCTATTAAGGAAAAATTCTGAATAAATTGCCTATAAAAGTTTGCTAGACCTAAGAATCCTTGAACCTTTTTTACTGTTTTTGGAATTGGGAATTCTGCTACCGCTTTGACTCTGTCTGGATCAGGTTCAATACCTGAACTGGATAAAATATGACCTAGTAATTTTACCTGCTCCAAGAAAACATTTTGAAGGCTTTATGGTGAGCCCTGCTTCTCGAATTCTTTCGAATGCATGTCGTAGCCTTACTAAATGTTCCTCAAAGGTGTCTGAATATACTATAACATCATCAATATAATTTAACAACTCTTCCCATTTCAGATTCTCAAATACCCTATCTGCTAATAATTGAAATGTCGAAGGTCCTCCTGTTAAACCAAAGCTTAATTTTGTAAATTCGTAGAGCCCATCAGGTGAAATGAATGCTGTCTTTTCCTTAAAGCTTTTGTCTACTGGGATTTGAAAGTACCCCATATACATGTCCATGACGGAGTAGTATTTGGTATTATGGAGATGTAGTTAAAATGTTTTGGATGTTTGGCAATGGGTAGCTGTTTTTTCATCACGGCGTTCAGTTTCCAATAATCTACACAGAATCTTGTTGTTGCATCCGTTTTCTTTACTAGTACTATAGAAGAAGCCCATTGCGATTTTGAGGGTACAATTATTCCATGTTTAAGCATGTCCTGAATTTGCTCTTGAATTATGTCACGCTCCTTTTGACTTACTCTATACAGTATGCTTTTAATTGGTTCTGCATCCCCAGTTTCAATGTGGTGTTCTATCTTACGAGTGGTGCCCAGTTCGCTAGTTTTCTCTGCAAAAATATCTGCATGTTCTTTTAACAAATCGTTCATTTGAATTTGTTCCTCTTGCGTTAAATTTTTATTCACATTATGGTTTATCGTCCTGCATTGCAGCTTTTGTTGTGGTTTTAGTAAATTTAATGTTTGTGGTTTATTTTTTATTTCAAGATTGCCCACGCATGTGCCTTCAAATAGTTTAAAATTTGCTGGTGTGATAATTTCGAGTCCTAGATATAATTGGTTGTTTCTTACAAAAAAAGATTGAACTGGAGTTAAATATTTTTAAGTAAAAATTCTGCTTTAAATTAGAACCTATAATTAGAGAGCAGTTAGTTCATCTACTTGTTGTTTATCTGTATCTACAACTTGTATAGGAACTAAAGTTGAGTGATACTTGTAGTTAAGTATTATATCATGCTTTAATATTACTTTAAAATTAAATTGTTCTCCACAAGGTTGACTTAAGTTGTACACATCATTATCTGGAAACTGTAAATTAAAATATGCGTCAGTGCTAACACCATTGTTATGTAACGTTATCTTGTTTTCTTCAAAGCTAATTAATGCGGAGTGATTCTTTAAAAATTACATACCTAATATTAAAGGCATCTTGCAATGAATTTTGCAGCATTTCTGTTAGATGATACGCTATCTCCTTAATGCGATCTTCGGTAATGATTGAATTAGCCGCTAAAATTAAAAAGGTGCTCCGCAGTGCTGGCAGTAAACCAGCTTCAAAAAATTCTCTGAACTCTTGAATACCTAATGGAGGACTGATTTGACTCTTTATGTTTAGCAATTCGAAATAATAATTAATTGCGGTTTCTCCTGGTAGTTGTCTTCGTGAACGTAGTTTTGGGCGAACTGTCCTGTAGATATTAGGTCCACCGAAATATGATAAAAAATCACTTTTAATGTCGTCCCATATTTTATCTTTATTGTCAGAGCTTGTCAGAAAGTTCTGGCACCATTGACCCACGTTATCCTCCAAAAATTGTCCAAAGTGCTGTATTTTGGTGCCAGAGTCCCAATGATTTGAAAAGCAACAACGTTCAAAGTCCTGTACAAATGACAAGCAATTTGACTTTCCTGGTGTGAAATAGTCACGTGATAGAAATCTTGGTAAAATAGCATATAATGTCACGCTTCCCGTTTGCTCGATTGTTTTGTTTGCCAAGATTTCGTTTGGTTTTACTGCCATGTGCTCGTCGTTATTCGTTGTTTGTATTGTGATTTCTAGTCGTGGGTGTGCACCCGTCACTGTTAATGTTGCAGAGGGATCTTGTAAGTCTGTGTTAGAATAGGAAGTGCTTGACGTGGGTGTCTTTACTTCGTCAACGTTTGTACGTAGTTCTGTTCCCAACTGCTTCTGAATTAAAGTGATGTCCTTTGGTTTAATAGACTTTAAACGAGTATTGTAAGTGTGGACCGGGCTACTACTAAGAAATTCTTTATCCATGAAGTATTACGCATCGTGGTTAACCTACTTTGATAGCATGACACTGAACTTGATTATCATATTAATTTAAGTTTCCGAGCTCCCACTATTTAAAAATAGGAAAGTTAAACCAAGATATGATGCATTTTTTCATTTAATTACTTTGTTTTGCATTTGGTGATACAAAACACTACAAAAGACCAACAACGCCTCCACCAAAATGTTGGGTAGCGGTAGCAGGTTACACTAAATCCGTGTGGGACCGCTACGCTATCAACTAGAAGCCGTAGCTTAGCTAGACTGTTAGGGATGAATGGTAGGTCTAGACACGTGATCGGGAACCCCATCCTTAGTTCACAAATACATATGGCAACATAGTTAAGAAAAATGCGGTTTATTCTTATAAGCAAGCAATTACATATTCGTGAAACTTAAGCCTAAATGAAATTAATGTGCTCAATTAGTACTTACATGTCTTGCACTAACTGGTTAACTTATTAATGATGCCGATGACGCGAACACTTTACTGATAACTGATAGATTGATTGACTGACTGATTATGGGCTAAGTGCTCCTACTGTTTTTACAGACTTTGACTGGCATCAATGTGATCTACAGTAAATAACAGTATTGCTGAATTTTCATGATACGCCAAGATTACTCCATGCTATGGTTGATTACTAATGCGAATTCTGTTGTACTCTTAACACTGAATAATCCTAGTTACATTAAATCATGCTAACCACATTAGATCATCATTGAATCCCTATTATTACTGCATAAAAATACTACCTCATCATTGACTTTATTCTCTACTATTTGTTTTTCAGACAAACCATATGCTACCACTTCTAAGTCATCAACCTTTTCCTCGTCAGAAGCTCCTATATACCTTCTAGAAGTATTATTATGTAGCGGACACCACCAGAAATAATTCTTCACATCACGTTTACTCAAAATAAATTTGTCACTTAACCTTTTTAAAAGTATGCCATCACTTAACATTGTCACTAATTCAAAAATTTATCTGCTCCCTATATGCTGCAGGTATTGTATAAAATTTTGCATTAAATGGTTTGGAACTATCTACTTCCAAAACGTGTTCATATCCTAGCGCTGTGCTCGCTTCTACACCCACTAACTCTAAATGTTTAACAAAGCTTGAACCTATCTAACCTTTCTTCTGGACATTTAATAGTATCAACTTCTTTAACCTCTCCTTCATATACCTCCATTACTTTTACATTTAAACCTATGTCATCTTCCGTGACATCATAACTCTCCTTCCAGGGTAATACTATGTTCCTAATCCTTACTAATCTCATCTCCATATCTATTATCAACCCCAACTTCATCAAACAATCTACACCTAGGATACTCTTAAATTTCAGTCCAGGAATGATAACAAATTCCTGCTCACAGCTTAATGAACCTATTTCTACCTTCAATACTACAACGCTATTCACCACAGCAAACCCTTTTATTTTTAATTTTATTTATCACAAATTTCTTCCTTGATTTCCTTGACGAATTCCTCAGATACTAAACTCGCTTCTGCTCCTGAATCAAGCACTATAATTTAAAATTCTAATTTCTACAACCGGCAAACAAATTTTCCCTACTCCTTTTCGTTCTATCTCTTCTTCAATGTTTAAAAATTCCCGCGGATGTTCATATTTACATATATCAATTTCTAGTGGTTTGTCTTTCTTCAAAAATCCTCCCTACTCCTCGACTCACTGCTTGGTCCTTGCTATTCCTCGACTACCTCGGCATATGTTCTTCTTGTGGCTTCCGTCCTGTCTCTTATCTCACAGTCCCTAACGCTTGTCCCTGTCTATGTCCTGGTGATCTCTGGTGAGCTATTTTGTCGTTAAACCCCCGTACTTTGTGTTGGCCTTCTTGTACCACTATTGCTCCTGCAAAAATTATTCCTTTGCTCCCAGTTGTTTCTAAAATTTCTATTAAAAGTCATCCTACGTCTATTAGCAAAATTCTCCCCCCTATTTTAAAATCGAACTTGGTTGATATTTCGTTCCCTATTATTGCTAGGTCTCCCCGTGCTAACATCAACATACCTCTAAAGGTATTCTAGAATTGCTTTTCTTTCTACTATATTTTGCAAAGCCACATGTTGCCTAATCTCAACCTCAAAATGCCTGGAAAGATATTTTAGTATCTGGCGGTCTGTTAAAGGTGGACTCAACTGCTTTGCTACACTGTACTTTCTTATAGCATACTGCTCCATAGATCCTGCAAACTCACCATTATATTTGCCTGTGATCAAGTCGTCTCTTACCTGATCTTGCTTATTATCACCCCAGTAGTGCTTTAAGACTTTCTTCAAAATTAATGTACGGTTCTATGTCCTATCCTACTAAATTGTACCAGGCCTCCGCATTATCCTTTAACAAAGCTTTCACAACTGATGATTTCAAATGTCGGTATTGATTTTGGTGTTACTGCAAAGTTCGGGCCCTTTAATAGTATATCAAAAAATTAAAATTTAAATTATTATTGTCTTCTTGAGATCTTTTATGTGAAGGGATCTCCTTTAAAAAGATGGAACCTCAACTATCTTCCGACTATGCTAAGGGTCTATTCCTCGGGTAGAAGTTATGAGAATTGATCGTGGTTCTTATGACAAAACATTATTTACTTGGTGACTCTAGTAATACTAAAATAGGGGTGCAAAAGGGGGCGCCATCAAGTCCTTAAGTTCTCTAAACACGGGTTTACCCTAAGGGGGGACTTGGAAGTCCTTAGAAAAAAATATCGTATTTACTGCCTAAGCAGGAGCTGTAAAAAGATATTATTAATATAACAAAGAAGGACACAAGAGATGTACGCTTGCTACCTTATACTATAAAGAAAAGAATTCTTGAAGGTACTATTAGTGCTCCTTAGTCAAGTAAAAGCAAAAAAACCCATTAAATTAGTAAAGGGTGTTTAAGCCTTTTACCTATTGATTTAATTACCCTATTCTTGAACTCACTTGTTCAAAATAAAACAATTACTTAAACGAATTAAATGAATGTTCTTTAATCAAATATTGTTGTTTTTAGTAATAAAATTTTATACAGAATATATATATATATATATATATATATATATATCAAAAAGGCAGTTTAGTTCCTTTTACACAATTATGGAATGAGGAAATTATAACAATATTCACCAAGAATCAACCAAAATATCTATGACGTATTAAGCATCTTTACAAGGCTTTCCAAATTAAACACCCAAAATATCAGATCTGTTATTTGGTTTACAAATGTCTATTAGAATTTCAAAAGTCTAATAATTTTTAGTTTTCATAACTACTTTATGTATCTTGGCATTTAAATGAAATATTTAGCTAGGACTAAATTAAAATGTTCAAGTTCATTCATAATAATATAAGGTATAACCTTTAAATACTCCCTGTATGTTTGTTGTGGTTTGTTTAGTATTCTTCTTAATCTTCTTTGGGTATTAAACCACTCATAGTTTTTAAAATTATCTTTATTAACGTTTCGATCCATAACCTAGGATCGTTTTCAAAATAATAAAAACTTCAAGTTTGACATTTATGACATAAATTGAAGGCGACTTTGATTTATTGATGTTTGAAATATTTGGTTTGAGTACACTGAATCTCGGTAAAATAAAGCATAAAATTAGAAAACAATAGAAAGGAAGCTAGCTCAGAATATAAATAAGTGCAGGTACGTGTCCAACCAGTTTTGAGATGAAGATCCAATGAAGATGATGATGAAGCATATTAACAACCCCTGTAAAACAGCATTGGTATCTGACAAGTGTAAACCCCTAAGGTTACCTCACAACCATATACAATCTCCGTTAAACAGTATTGGTATCTGACAAGTGTAAACCCGCCATAGGGTCGCCTCAGATCCATATACAACCTTCATAGAACAACATTGGTATCTGACAAGTGTAAACCCACCATAAGGTTACCTCAGAACAATGTTAAAATCTACCAAAGAGGTAGCCTAAATCATAATGATTTCCTTCAAAATAAATATAAAAACGACTACTTAAGCTTTTTAATAATGCAATTGCACACTTCTTTAATAACCATCCTCTAAATTGTATAAATAGAAACATGTTAAAAATGTTTTCCAATTCCCAAGTTATTGAATTTTACAATAAAAATTAATCAGCTGATTTCACGTTAAGCGTATTGGCTACCTAAAAAAGTCGGTCCCAGGCCGTAACACAAATTGAAGGCAATTACTCATTTAAATTTTAAAAATTTTTGCTTAGTGTACTCAAACCAAATATTTCAAACATCAATAAATCAAAGTCACCTTCAATTTATGTCATAAATGTCAAACTTGAAGTTTTTATTATTTTGAAAACGATCCTAAGTTATGGATCGAAACGTTAATAAAGATAATTTTAAAAACTATGAGTGGTTTAATACCCAAAGAAGATTAAGAAGAATAGTATAACCTTTAATTTAAAACGTGATAAATTCTAAATATCAGAAGTTATTATGACTACAAAGCAAAACCAGAATCGTAGGTTGTTACAATTGTTTCCTATATCTTGTCTTGTGAAAGTAATAAAAAAGCTTACCTTGCACAACGATGTTCTTAATTACGTAGAGACTACTACATTGTCTAAACCAGATTTTCTGACATACGGTGTTTTGACAAACAAGTGACTTCAATACATGGTCCACATTTTATGGAATTTTCCTGGAACCATTTATACGAACGTAATATATATCTCTTCCACGTAAATTGAAACGAAAACAACCATCCAACAGGCTATCCAAAACACTTTGTCTTTAACGGTGTTCCAATTGTTATTAAGACAGTCAATTCGACCGTAATTTGGAGAATTCAATTTTGCTATTTGTTCTTGTAAATTCGGAACCTTATCTTTGCTAAATCTGCAGTATTATTATTGCATTACCGATAATAAAGTTTAATCATTACAAAGACCGAGTTTTTGCTAACCATTAAGTTTACTTTTATGAATTTATTGAAATCAATATTAACAAGCTTTTAAGAAAATTATTATTAGAAGTTCTCTGAGGTCATACATAGAAAATTCTTGGACCACGTTTTATAAATTTAGTGAAGGCAAAATTAACAGGCTTGGATAATTTTTACCAAAAGTCTATGGAGCGTTTAAACGCTATTATATAAAAATTCAACATTAGACATATGAACGGTATCTTGCAAATGGTATCACTAAACATATTAACAGATCTTTAACAAATTATCGTAATACTTTAGAGTGCATTTTATTTTAAAATATCGTTATCCTTTAGAGCGCATTATTAAAAAAAAACACTATAACTCAAGTGCATGTTGCACTTGACCAAGCGGCTACGCTTATGGCCACACGTAAATTGCTGTCGAGAACGCAATACCGCTGCATGGTGTTTCTTTATCGAAACTCTTGCCAGACTAACCTGTTTGTCTTATGCGCACAAGTAATTTCAACGTCGCTTGACATTGAAAGGTCTATTCAAACGGCCAACGTTTGTTGATAGCAAACAGACCAGCACAATGGAATAATTTCTGTCTTGTGATTGGGCTACACGGCTCCAATCTGAATTTTTATTTGCATAACAATATTTAAGTGTTTAGTTAAATAGACAAAACAGCATATTCAATCAATAATTTTGAGGATTTGCAGTCTTCAAAAAAATTGTTACAATAGAATTAGTTTTGGTGTCGTTAATAGTTCTGTCAATAAATTTATGATGGTGTTTAGCATGGTGTTGCTGTTTTCTAACGTTTTAGTTTGCGTGTTATTTTTCTCCATAAATAGATTATTAATTTCTTTATGTGAATTTCTTTTTGTTTGGAAAATTCCGATCGTCGTAGGTTTTTGCATTAACAAGAATTTTATCTAAATCATGTCTTATTACCGTTATTCGTATAAAATTTATAATGCCCTCAATATCTTGTTTTAACTTATAAATAATGTGTCAGTGGTTTTGCAGTTTTTCTCTCATCATACTACAACTTGCTCTTTCAAGAATCCTTGATAGCTGATTGCTTGTCTGACCAAATTTGATTCTGAATCCTTTTGGTATTATTTTGTTGGTTTTTCATTTTATTAGGAACGTGAGCAAATTTTTGGAATGTAATAGTTTTAGGTTTTAGATTGTCCAAGTGTCTAAAACAAATACAAATTTCAGGCCCATATCTGACTTGTAAATACTCAATGTACATTTGTTGTAGTTTGTTTCGTATTTTTCTTAAATTTCTTTGGGAATTAAATCACTCATAGTTGTTAAAATCGTCTTTATTTACGTTTCGATCCATAACCTAGGATCGTTGTCAAAATAATAAAAATTTCAAGATTGACATTTATTACATAAATTGAAGGTGACTTTGATTTATTAATGTTTGATATATTTGGCTTGAATACATTATGTGAAAATTTTAAAGTTTAGAAGAATAAGTGCCTTCAATTTGTGTTGCGCCCTGGAAGCGATTTTGAGGTAGCTTAAATGTGCCTAACGTGAAATCAGCTGATTAATTTTTATGTAGATAAAATTCATAACTTGAGGATTGGAAAACATTTTTTAACATGTTTCTATTTATACGATTGAGAGGATGGTTATTAAAGAAGTGTGCAATTATGTTACCGTAAGGCTTAGCAGCCGGGGGCTGCTAATATGCCTATTGTTATGTAATTAGTTATTGTATGTATAAATAGAAATCACGTATGTAGGCTGTATTTCATGTTAATATCACAAGGAAAACCCAGGAAAAACTTGCAATGCTACCTAGTTATTGGGGGCATTTTATTTTCATTTGTTATTTCTTATAGTAATGGAATCCATTGTTTACTGAAAGTTACGGATTTGTTTGCTACGCAGTTATTTTTGTGTAAGGTTATATAAGTAGTTTCTTTGATTTTCCGTTTTTGGTGGTTTTCTATTTATACATACAATAACTAACTACATAGCAATAGGCATATTCGCAGCCCCCTGTTGCTTAAGCTTTACGGTAACGTAATTGCACACTTCTTTAATGACCATCATCTCAATCGTATAAATAATAGCAACATGTTAAAAAATGTTTTCCAATCCTCAAGTTATTGAATTTATATGAAATTTAATTATATAAAAATTAATCAGCTATTTCACGTTATACACATTTAGGTTACCTCAAAGTCTCTTCCAGGACGCAACACAAATTTAAAGCACTCATTCTTCTAAACTTTAAAATTTTCACCTAATATATTCAAGTCAAATATATCAAACATTAATAAATCCAAGCCACCTTCAATTTATGTAATAAATGTCAAACTTGAAATTTTTATTATTTCGACGAGCCTAGGTCATGGATTGAAATGTAAATAAAGACAATTTTAACAACTATAAGTGGTTTAATTCGCAAAGATTAAGAAAAATGCAATAAATATTATACTTTCATATATTATGAATTGTGCTTTTCTTGAAACATAAATAATTAATGTGTGCTGTTAAATTCTAATATATTGTTCTAATATGTTGCAATTCCCTGATATTAAAAATTATGACCCTCCACATTAAACTACTGGTCCGAGACCCCAGAATCTGAAGTGGGCCCCCTTCTTTTCGTAATTCTTTCGTATTTGTTTAGGGCGTGAAAGAAGTTGGTTTTCCTTCTTTTTTTTATAGTCGCCCTTGTCTCCAAGCAATAAGCATGTATACCAATGCCAGCAACCCATGTTGTGGAATATGATTTTACTGTAAAAAAATACTGCCGATAATAACATCCGAATAAATCAAAACTGCACTATAACTGCTTAGATTTTTCTGTAAGGACCAATGGTATAGGTCTATGAATGATATAAAAACTTTTTATTAATTTTATCCCCATATCCCACAAAATAAAATTTTAAACTTGGCATTTTTAAAGGAGTTTCTATGGGTATTCCCACAAATATAAAACACTTCATTAGTAGATTGCTGAATTAAATTCGAATATTTTAATATTAGAAACGAAACTCCTAATTATGCAGATTTTTTGGTTTTATGATATTGCAACTTCCATTTTTATATGTATTAATTTTATACATAATCACCAACATTAGCATTAACATAGCTTAAATAATTTGTTCATTTATTTTTTAGTAAAACAATAAACTGTTCCTATTCTATACAATCTTGAAATTAGAGGTACAAATCTTACAATAAATTTTTTCACTGTTTCAAGCATTCGTTGTTTTATCAAATGTCATATCTTTAAAAACACAAGCAGTATTTTAGCATGAAAAGAATTTCTATTGACCTTGTTCATTTATTTTTGAGACGTCAACTGAACAAGTTCTAAGATGATTTGCATACCTATATATTTAAATGTCTTCAGTGTGAGAAATTTTTTAAGTGCATCCAAAATTTAACATATTTATTGTCTCATTAGGAAACTGTATTGAACAGATAATTGGCAAAAATGTGTTTAAACTTCAGTTTCAAGTTTCATCATCTTATCCCCTACCCTAATTTGAGAGGCGGGGGATATCTTTGGATTTTTAAACGTAACGATGGAATTTGTTTTTGTAAAATTCGAATCTAGGTAACAACTAAGTATGTGTACAAAAAAATATTGATTTGCTTTGTTTTTAAAAAAATTTCACCATTCCATTTAAAAGTACAAAGTTACCCCCCAACCCCCCAACCCTCAAAATAGGGTAGAGAGAGAAATATCAAAAATATATTTAAATATGTCTACTTATGAACAGTTCACAAAAAAGTTTTATACCGTTTTCAAAATATCTCCTTGTGACACTTTAAAAAATCCTCCTGGTAGTTGTAATATGGCGCATTCTGCTGTTTTATATATGTATTCTCCATTTTCAAAAGTTTATTTTTGTTGGGTGGATATAGATGAAATCAAATTATCACTAAGAAGCAAAAATAACAAATAACTTAGGGCATTAACAGCAGTTATAAAAACAACTCCATTGACAGTAATGGAATTTTTGCAGATCAAATAATGGTATGAACGATGTGGATTTTTGATTAAAGCTATTACAAGTATTGCTGAATAATCAATGTTATATTCGTGAAAAAAAATCATTAAAGGGCTTACTTCAGCACTAAACATAAATGGTAATTCTATTTAAATTAATTGAGAAGATTTCAGTTTGTAGTTTGTACTCATATTGTTTAAACTTTAAGATATATGACTAAATACCTAATTTTTTTTATTTTTAACCAACAAAAGTTGATAAATAACAAACATCTTTACATTTGCTACTTTTTTGCTAATAAAAATAATTCATTAAAAGGTTAAAAATATCAAAAAGCATACCCATCTCAAAACTTTATTCTGAAATAATGTTACAATTTTAATGTAATGTTGACAGTTTTGTGTAATTGTAATCCAAATTTTCGACTACATATTACAAAAAATATTAGTGTAACAACCCGAGTTATCTAAATTAGTTCTAACACTATAAATAGATAATAAACAATTACTTACATTATAAACATTAATTAAAGGTTACTAATAAGGTTTCTTCTGGATTTGAATAATTTTATAGACATTATTGTCAACATTTTGTCCTTTTTTGTAAAGGTACTTCACCAGTGGCCGAAGGACAGTATAGTAGCTCAGCTTGAAAATCAAGCCATAGGCAAAACTGTTGTGATGAAAGGGTGTAAAGGAGTGGTAGCAAATACTCTGAAAACATATGGCGTGGGGCAGAGACATGTGTTAGTTGTGTGGCACTTTGGCTTGAATTACATCAAATTTTTAAATCTAGCTTTGTACATTTTTAAAGATGTTCCAATTCTTGAAGTTCAAAACATCAAACTTTTTACCGCTTTTGAATCTTATAATTAAACAATTAAAACAAGAAAGTTTAAATCTTCAGTTTTCTTTCATTGTCTAGTCTTACACAAAGAGTGTGTGGTGCAAATCAAACTTTCTATTTAAAGTTATTAAAAAAATGAAATTTTGATTAAAATTTCGTAATATTAATTTATACTTAAGATCTAAATTATTGTGATCCAAAATCGTTTGACAAATAATTTCCAATTTTTAAAATTTTCGTTCTTGCATATGCTAATACGTAACATTTAAATTATCAGTTATGTAACTTGCAAAATCCACTGTCAATAAAGTAATACTTTGAAATTGCAACTATTTCAAGTTTGAAAACCAGCTTCAGTTATGTTATCAATTTTTTAACAAGCTAGGATTTAGCAGTAAGCTAAATATTGGACTAGAAATGTCTAGAGATTCCACAAATTATATTACAGATTACTCAAAGTATATTCCACCACTATTTGTAGGTAGCTTTATTACTAAATATGTTTCATTTTGTAACATCAAATATAAAGCTCAAACTATAATTCTAATGAATATAGTAGAAAATTGAATAGAGAAATTGGATTTCTCTGTCATGTAGTTAAAGTGTCACACTTTGATGACCACATTCATACCTTTGCAGTGCTAGATATGGCACATCATAAAAACCTCTTTAATTTTTTAGTTTAATGAATTATATAAACAGCACCATGCTATAATACACAGGATGGCCAATGGGAAGTTATTTGTAAATTCTAAAACAGCAGTGTATTGAAAATTAATGATTGTAATCGTCTAATTATTCTATTTTTACATTGCATCAGAATTTACCAGTAATAGAACAATACACTAATGTTTATTTGTTTTATTCTGGTTTTTAAATAGGAGTGAATTGTAAAGCTCAATTTACAATTAAAAAATCACGTTCAGGTTATTAGCAATAAATTTATATCACATTTTAAATGAATTACCTTAGTTATGTAATCAATCTATTCCATAACTTTTGTAACCTAAACTCACAGTGCAAACATTACAAAAGAGTGATTTTTACATAAATGTTCTATGATAATGATGTAATGAACACTTGTTATATTACATTGAAATACATGTGTAAATACCAGCGGCAGTAAGAAAAATCTTTTTCGTTTGAAAATGTAAATTTTTTGCTGCCGATTATTCTAAAATTAATTCAACAATACACTCCATAGACTGGGATAAATGAATACAGAGTTTGCCATTTCCACTTTTTATAACTCTATTGATAACATAATTTCTCCTCAGTTTGTTCCAATTAAAAAAATTTATAAAAACAGGCATCCCTGATGGTTTTCTGCTGTTACGTTTACAGTGATAAGTGAAAAGGATAAATTTCATAAGAAATTGAGGGTTCATCATTGTGTTAGGGACTATTTGACATTCTCCTTATTAAGAAACAGTTTATCAAGAATGACTACAAAAACCATCTTATTTTTATTTAAGGTCAAATAGCAAAACATTAAACCCTTTTGGGCATTTGCAAAAAGCAAATGCAAATCACACTCAATTCTGCACACACAGACTTACAATAATAAGACTGCTTATAATGACACTAAAATTTGTAATTTATTCTCTAAATATTTGAATCGGTCTACGAACCTAGTCATACTTCAATGCATATGTTGCTTTCATCTATTATTAATTTTAATTCTTTCATTCAAATTTCTTCCGTTTCACGTTTTCAAGTAATTAAAGCAATAAACAAGAAGTTAAATATAAATAAAGCACCTGACCTTGACGGAATCCCTTCTGTATATATAAAAAACTGTTGTGTATTTTTAATTGAACCCTTGTATATAATATTTAATAGATCTTTAAGTGATGGTGTTATTTCACAATGCTGGAAGAAAGCGTGTATCACTTTGGTATTCAAATCTGGAGATAAATACCTAGTGGGTAACTACAGACGTATCTCGATATTATCCACAGTCATAAAGTGTTTGAAACAATTATATATGAGGAATTATTCTTTCATGTAAAAAATCAAATAATTGACCAACAGCACGATTTTTACAGTGACAGGTCCGTCATTACAAGTCTCATACCTTATGTACTATATCTCTGAATCATTAGATAACAGGGTGCAAGTTGACCCCGAGTATTCCGATTTTGCAAAAGCTTTTGACAAAGTTCGTCTACTAACATTAACTATAAAACTTGAGACATTTGGTATACGTGGTAACTTGTAGTGTTGGCTTACTCACGTATAACTAATAGGCCTCAAATTGTTTTGATTAGAAACTAATGCTATAAGTCTATAGAGTAACATCAGTAGTGCCACGGGGTTCACACTTATACTCCCTTCTGTTTGTAATTCTTATCAATGATATACCCTCCTTTTTTAAGTATTCACAATTTCAATTAAATGCTGATTTGAAAGTATATAAATCTAGTGCTACTCATAATGATTCTCTGCATCAGTAATGTGACCTGGACATGTTGTTTGAGTATTCTGAAATAAATAATTTCTAACTTTGACCAAATGTGTTTAGGTCACTTTCAGTAGAAGCACAAATATTCAGTCTTTAATTACCACATTGGGAATCACAAACTTACAGAAGTTGAAGAAATACGGGACCTGGGTGTAGTTATAGATTCAAAATTATCTTTTGGGCAACATGTTAGTCTGATCACATCTAAAGCGCTTCAAAACCTAGATTTTATTTTTTGTATTACAGTTGGTTTCAGAAATATTTTATCCTAACATTATATTATACTTTAATAAGAAGTCATTTGAGTATGTCCCATTAGTCTGAAATCCTTTCTGTAAAAAACACATTGACCGCATTGAAAAAATATTGGAAAAAGTTATCAATAGGCGTAATTTCATATTTAATAAATCCTATTATTTTAAACCCTACTCATTTAACTTGCAGAAATATGGTTTGTGTAGTCTGGTTCATAAAGCGAACTTTGTCTTATACATATTTTCTTTACAAATTGTTTAATAACTTAGTATCACCCACTGATTGCATATCAAATATAAATATAAATATTAAGAATTTTACAACTCGCACTGAAGCACTGTATAGGATCGGCACCACCAATACTTTTACTCACATGAATTCGCCTTTTAATATGGTGTTAAGATCATATAATGCTTTTGCTGCTGAATATCTTTTTTCTTCTTCGCCACATAATTTTAAAACTTCTGTATTAATACTGCTGAATAAATTAGATACTTAAGAATTAAATGTTAATCTCAATTACTACTGTTCTAAATGTAAGTGAATTATATCATGCTTGTTATGTTAGATACTTAAGAATTAAATATTAATTTTAATTACTACTGTGCCAAAATGTTAATTTCAGTATATGCTGTTTGTAAAGTTACTAATGAAATCAAAATTTTAGTTTCTATAGACTCTTGAGTCGCGTTTGTTTCTATTAATGTATTATTGTGGCGTCCTGTAATTGGGGCTCTTCTCAGTCCTGTTGGTCGCCCTTGTTCTATAAAATAAAAATAAAATAAAATAAAAAGAGTCACTGATCTACATCATCATCATTGATTATTATTTAACTGTATTTAACACAATTTCTATCAGTGAAATTCAAATTAATAAGCTAACAGTAATTTTTGAAATGCCTAATTTTGACTGATTGAGTAAGAGTACACATCTGCCTATATTATACTACACCACTGGTATTAGAAACGTGTATTGCTTCATTACCAGTTTTGTATATACTACTATTAGTAAAACAATATCACTCAAGTTTAACAAAACTGCAATGTCCTAAATGTTGAATTTAATTGAAATAACTGGCTATGCTGATGCATCTTAATTCTGTAAATCGACAATAATACAGGAGTTTTTACGGATACATTTTATTTTAGAGGAAACTTAATGATATATACTACCATCTGAGTAATTTCTATATTTCAATTTGCATTCTTAACAAAGAACTTAACACTTGGAAGCAATAATCCAGCTTTAACACTATCTACCAACATTTACATTCCTCGCCACAAAGCTGATTAAATTAAAAAGTTCTTTTAAATATAATACCGCCCATATTTTCAATGAATACCTAGATCTACTTTTAGATATAGATTCTGCACAAGTTTTTAAATCAATGGTATACAATAAACTACTCGACTGTAAAAAACAATTGTAGCACAAACGGTATATGTGAAAATCAGATATGTTAGCAAATTACCAATTAAGTAGGTGTTACTAACTTATGTAATACAATTTATTTATTACTTAATAAATGATTTCTATTCTATTCTGTTTTATATCAGGACTTATAATACGGAGCTGTAGCCAAAATCAACCAAGTGCAACGGAGCTTCTCTAAGTAGTATATACAAAATAACAAAAGAACACTTCTTCTCTAACTACTCAATCTATAGACCCCGAAGAAGGCAGATGTGATTCTGCCAAACCTTACCAAAATGACAATGGTTTACTTCAGAACTAGCCAGCTATGTGGAAGAATACCCAAAAGATTGATGAAACAGACAACATCCACAAAAACTTCGAAGATTAATATTATGGAACTCTACAGAGAGAATATGTTCCTCCAAATCAGAATGTTTAAGAAGCTACAATCAATAAGAGGTAAGTTTCTACTTGATATAATTTTTCTACACTTTGCAAAGACAATAACATCATACCGAAATGTATGGAGATAACCTTCCACAAAATAACCTATGTTAACAAAACAGATATTCCAAAGAAGCTTTGCACTGTCAAGGAAAGCTATGAATAATACACACAGAATTCTGAATTGGTTACTAAAAATTGATACAATTACACCTATGCTTGAGTAAAGCAATTTATCCGAGCTTATGGTACATCATAAATAAACCAACTGACAGAGTGTGGAACAGAAACAAAGACAAGTCTGACAACTCCAAAGTGGGAAAGAAGTTTCTACATCTCTAGCAACAGAAATTGCAAATTCAGGAAACCAAAATTATAGTGCACGCAAATATAGTACAAAATTTATCCAGCGATCTGATAAACAATGCAACACAAATCATCTTTGCAAAAGGGTTTAATTTTGCCATTTCACCAGCACGAAAATTTGTATGGGAAATTATATTTGGTATAAAAGGAGTAATTCACAAGCTCGACAACAACACAGCTGAATAAATTACCAAGGTGTCTTCCAAAGAAAAACCTTACAAAAGAAGAATGGTTTGTGTTCAAAAGTATATTACAGAATGAAGATGTTATCATTCTACCGGCGGATAAAGGGAACACAACAATAATAATAAATGCGGAAGATTATCACAACAAAATAAAGGCTCTACTTAATGATAAAGCATACCAACCTATCAACACCAATCTAACATCCAACAACAAAAAAACAAAAATCAAGAATTTCTTGTTAACAAAGAGGAACAACACAGCTAATTCCACAAGAAAAATCAGAAGATACCCAAAACTATATGTCTTCCCAAAATTTACAAATAAGGAGTATAAGTTCAACCAATCATTGAATTCAATAGGATAGACCTTACAACCACTGCCCAAGTACTTAGTTCAATACCTACAGCCACTTGTTGAAACTGTAGCTTCATAAGTTTAAAAACGTAGGGCATATTATTCAACTGCTAAGTATCGAAAGAGTCCAAGCACAACATCTACTAGTTAGTTTTGATGTGTTATTATTGTTCAGCAATGTGCCAGTAGAGAAGTTACTGATCCTTTTAAGAGAAGTACAACATCAAAGATCATATCGTCGGCTTTACACAGCATTGTCTCAGTAACACATATTTTACCTACAAGCTGAAGCCGCACTTAAATATGCCCTCTGTAACTGCCATTCAATGCATTGTTCGTTTAATGGCTTTATTCCTGTCATTACTATACAACTGGCCAATAATGTGACAATATATTGTCCAATTTGCTGTGAACGCCTTTTCTTACCTAGCTTGAATGACCTTAACATCTATTTCCCATCCTCTTTGGGTGTAGAAAATGCTCAATAATCTTCAATAGTGTATCTGCAACAAGTACTCAAATTTTTAGTAGATAAAAAATTATTATGCTGTGTAAGCTAATATTGTTTCTCTTGCAAAAAGACATGAAGTCAAGTCATACATTATCTCGTCTTCAGCATAACGTTTTCGTAGAATCATGGGGTTTCTTAGATAGTAGGTACGTGACATATACAAAAAAATGTTGTACTCGATTCAAAGAAGAACAAATAATCAGAATTTATTGTTGTGCCTCCTGACATAAACAACTCTAAAAGGATACCTTGTATGTTCCAGAATATGCTATACACAAGTTTTCTTACCTACATTGTCAATTTGACTTTTTTTTTGTTTTTGGAGAACCATCAGGTTGCCACTGTGATTATTATCTGTTTAGTTCAGGTGTAGTGTAGGCCACTCAAGTCTTGTCTCCATTTGGCTACCAATATATCTGCTTCTATAAGATAATGTCCAAGAAACGTCAAAGCACTTTCAAGACGCTTGCTTTTGTACAACTCTGAGAATCTTAGGCACCTAACTTGTACACAACTTACGATGCCTACATTGATCACCGACAATTCCAGACACTACATTTGATTTTCCAATGCTTCATCCAAAGGTATTACATTGGCCAGGAAGCAAGTTTTTTTTTATCTGGAAACTTTTGATTTTGCCAAACACTTGCTGTTCCAAGCAAGATAGAGATCTATAACGTGCATAACAACACACCTGCAGAACCTTCATTTTACCTGTCATCCGAACGAGGGTGGTATTTTTGTGAAAAATGCTCATCTAACATTTATCAAGCAGACCATGTCAAGATTGGAACCCGGGACCTTGGACTTAGTAGTCATATGCACACCAACTAAGCCACCAAAAATTTCAGACAGTGTTGACAATGAAATATCGGAAAACTCTAAGAGGAGATTAGAAATTATGGAGCGACGATCCTAGCAGGCAGCTTTATAGACACTACGTTTGATTTTCCAATGCTCCACACAAAGGTACTACAATAGCCAGGAAGCGAGTTTTTTACTTGGAAATTTTGAATTTTGCCAAACCCTTGATGTTCCAAGCAAGGTAGGGATCTTTAATGTGCATGACAACACTCACACACAGGACCTGCATTTTACCTCTCATCCGAACGAAGGCGCATTTTTGTAAAAAATGCTTGCCTTACATTTTTCAAGCACACCGTGTCAGGATTCGAACCCGGAACCTTCGGCATAGTAGTCACGCACATACCTACTATGCCACAGAGTTGCCTAGATTTATATACATTGTGCAATAATGTAGTATTCACCACAGATTGTCCCCATTTCTCACTTCATCATGCACATTCTTTTATTCTGAATTAAACATCCGACCCCATTTTCTAACCCTACTGTCACTGATTGTACATTCACCTTAAACCTTAGAATTTTCATAATAAATTTCACTTGATGGCATATCTCTAGCGTTTGAAAAACAAATCACACTCTGAAGTACACATTTGATAGGCTGTAAGGTTGTCTTGAACATTTTGAAAGCTTGATAAATAACGTTCTGTTACACATACTGCAATCTAAAACTGTGTTGATGGTAGTGCATCAAAGCTAGCATCTCATTTTCTAGCACCGCAAGTATTAACAATAGTTCTATTTGCACACACAACAGGTTTACATTTACCAAAAGGTTATATAAATGGTACCGCCAAATTAATTAATAAAATTGCAAAATTCAAAGCATGAGATGCAAACTTGTTATAGCACTGCAACTTCTCATAAAGTTCTTTCGAGCACAAGATCTAATAGTTCCACAATTCCTGATGCATTTTACTTTCTAATTGTTTTTAAACAATTTCTGAAACTGTACGACAGCACCGAACTGCACCACAATAGTAAAGTATCAGTTTGCAAACTTTGTCAAGCTTCTTTTTAATATATTCCATTACTTCTGCAATAGTTCAGATGACTCATGTGTGTTGCATTGCTAGTTCCAGTCTTTATTTACTTTAACATTTTTGAATCTTAACTTCAGGTCGCACCACAAGAATAAAGTAAAAGTTTACCGGATTTTTCCACGTATTCTTTCCCTATTTCTATAATTCTACATAGTTTTGACAAGTTAGGGGGGTTTTATTTACGAAACTTAACACCAACACCACACAACAAGAGTAAAGTAGAAGCTGTACGCATTTTTCAACTTACTTCTTGGTATATTCCTATAGTTTTACAATAGGTCTGAAAACATAGGTGGGATTCATAGATAGATCCAGCCTTTTGTGTGATTTACAACATTATTTCCTTTTTATTTTACGTTTAATTATCCACATAATAGTTACAAAGTTACATTACTAGTTTTATTAAGTATCAAACTGCAATTGGTGTAGTTGTGAACATACCATCATAATGAAAGTTTGTTGAAGTTATGTTGTTAAAACTAAATAACTTACTTCTTGATTCAGTTATATATAAATACGGTAATAAATTAATTTGACTGTTTTTTAATGATTTGGTTAACAATCCACATCTTTCTCTATCTTTTAACATTTTTGAAACTAAACATCGGCACCACATCACAAGGATAAAGTATCATTCTGCATGCTTTTTCAACCTACTTTTAAGTTATTCCTATTGTTCTACAATTGTTCCGATGACATAGTGGGTCTCATCAAGAGTTACAGCTTTTATTTATTATTTTAACATATTTAAATCTTAACTGCAGCAATGCACCACAAGAGTAAAGTTCCAGTTTGTCGTATTTTTCAACCTACATTTTGGTGTATTCCATAAATTCTTCAATAGTTATGAAAACTCAAGTGGATTTTATCTATAGTTCCATCTTTATTTCTTTTTTAACATTTCGACTTGTAACTTCAGTCCCGCACCACAAAAGTAAAGTACCAGTTGGACGGCTTTTTCAACCTATTTTTCGCCATATCTCTAGATAGATTTTATTGAGAGTTCCAATCTCTCTCTGTTTTTTTAAGATTTATGAAGCTTAACATCAGAACGACAGCACAAGAGTGAAGTACCCGTTTGCCAGACTTTCCAACCTACTTGTAATATATTCCATTAGTTCTGACGATTCAAGTAGGTTTCATCAATAGTTTGGTCTTTATTTTTTATAACATTTTGGAAACAATATCAGCACCGCACTAAAGAAATATTACAGTTTGCCGTATTTTCAACCTACTTTTTGGTATATTCCATTAGTTTTGATGATTCAGGTGGGTTTTATCAATAGCTTGAGTTTTTCTTTATCTTTTAACACTTTTGAAACTTAACATCAGCACTGCACCACAAGAGTAAAGTAACTAAGTTACCAGATTTTTCAACTCACTTTTTGATATATTCCATTAGTTCAGTCATACTTCTGATGATTCGAGTGGGATTTCAACAATAGCTCCCAACCCTATTTTTTTTGTAACGTTATTGAATCTTAATTTCAGCACTGCACTACAATAAAGTACCTATTATTGGCTTTGTTTAACCCATTTTATGCCATATTTCTAGAGTTTTACAATAGTTCTGATGCCTTAGGTGAGTTTTATTGAGAGTTACAGCCCAATTATTGTTTTACATTTTTGAAACTTAACATCAGCACCACACCACAAAAGCAAGGTATAAGTTTGCCGAATGTTTCAACCTAGTATTTGATATATTCCATTAGTTCTGCAATAGATCTAATGACTCAGATGGGTTTCATCGACGGTTGTAGCCTTTATTTATTTTTTACTACTAAGACAGAAATAATCTAACGATACATGTGCGGAAATAGTGTTGAAGCGAAAATAGTATTGAGGTTTCAACTTAGGTTAGTAGTTGAAATGTTTTACTACTAAGACGAAAATAAACGACCTGGTACGTGTGCGAAAATAGTGTTGAGGCATAAGTATTCTTGAGGTTTCAACTTATATTAGTAGTCAAAAATATTTTACTACTAAGACAAAAATAATCAAACGGTAGATGTGCGATAATAATGTTGGGTGAAAATAGTGTTAAGGTTTCAACTTACGTTAGTAGTCGTAACGTTTTACTACTAATATAAAATAATCAGTTAGGTACATGTGTGAAAATAGTGTTGAGGTTTTGATCTAGGTTACTAGGCGCAATGTTTTACTACCAAAACAAAATAATCGAAGATGGGTCCAACACTAACTGCATAGAACCGCAGCATATCCTAGCAATACATCTATGATTATGCTGTATAAAGCCATTTTGTTGTAAGTCTCCTACAATAATGTAATGGCTTTGTTGCGTCAAAAATACTGAATATATCAATGTTGATGAGAATTTGCACAATGCACGCACACATGCAAATAATGTTCTGTAATTCATTTATTTTGCAAAATACTTTGAAATAGTTAATAAGATAAACGAATATTAAGTAAAAACATAAACAGCAACTGCGAAATATATATCGCTATAGCAGAACAATTACTGCAACTCAATTGGGAACTGCACGAATTCGCATGTTTGACATTTAATTATTATGAAGTTTGTGTGGTTGTTGTTAGTTGAAGAGCTTAACATTACAATAGTGTAACACTATTGCTCGATAAAGATTACAGATTTATTTTAAAGAAGAAACCAAATCACATGTACAAAATCTGCAAAAACTATCTGTTTCTAAATAACATTTAATTTTCTGGTCTGCTGCATTTGTTTTTAACTTACAAGTGCTATCCGTGTTTCCACCTAAGAACCTGCAAAACTGCTTTCATATTAGCAATACTGAAAAAAGATCGACAATGTCAGAGCGAAAGATTGAACTGAATGCAGCCATTATTTTTTCACAAACTATGCTATGCCAATGACCTGTACAAAAACTTACAATGTGTTTACGAATCACTCCTTGAAAGCCTTATTTGTTGTGGTGTGCCTTGATATTTAAATTATAATTTTATATTATTGTTCCGACTAAAAAGTGCCAATGTTAAAAGCTCTTCCAAATGTCAAAGATTACACAAGATGAGGTTATTATTCTAATAGTATCAAGAGCGCATTGTATATTTAGCGACCATTCACGCTCGTGTAACATTTCAGTAAGTAGTCCCAGATTTTGGAATTTAATTAAACAAAATTTACTGAAAATTTTTAGTTATTTTTAATAGCTCACGTATTGTACACCAGACCCAAAATTATTTAACGAGTTCCATGCTTCAGGACCAATTAACAAATTTGGCTATCGTTTCTACTAATTCTGAAATGTCACATGCCTTAAATGTTGAAAATTTAATAGGGAATTTGCAAAACGCAAAGCACGTAAAGTTAAATTTATTAACTAAAAATTCATACAAAATAATTTAATTTTTTCATGTTTTCTGTGATAATCTTTTATGATAATTAAAAATTATTGAGCTAATAAGTATGTACAGCATGAATGTTACAATGTTAAACAATTATTTTGTGAAAATAGTTTTATTTGCTTTTAACTTATGTATGTGTTATTTATATAGGTACTTTATGATATGAATACCTTATTAAAGTGTGTATGGGGGCGCCGGCGCTCAAAACGTCTTTGTTCTGGTACGTAAGTATTATCACCGTGTTAAAAAGTTTTTATAAATTCTATGACAGATTGCATAATCAAATAATTTATTTATTTGCTAATAAGAAGAACTACTCAATGTACTTTTATCTAGATTATTATAAGTTATATAAGTTACACCATTTATACTATTTCTTTAAAAAAATGTAATTTTAAATTTGTGCTCTTCCTTGTGTGTCGGAGAAAAGTCGTTGCTGATGAATTAAGTAAAATCTGATATATTCACCACACGCCTAGCAACTTTTAAACTATGTCGTTTATATTGGTGCTAAAGGGATGAATAGTGAACAGGTTAATACTAATAAAAGATTTATCTCGTTCAACTTAGAACTAATGTGACCAGGCATACTGCTTTGAGCAATACAGTACTTACTGCTTTGAAATAATTTGTCCCGTTTTTCACGTACCTCTTTAGTACTGTTTTCCGTGTGTTGTACTCGAGGGGTTAGTAATTGACTGTATTCATTGTATACGCTTGCTGTAATCACTTGTAATCATCGGTAATCACTTGTAATTCCATGTAATCAATTGTAATTAGCTGTAATCACTTGTAATTACCTATAATCACATATAATCAATTGTAATCTCATGTAATCACCTGTAATTACTTGTATTTATCTGTAATCACAAATAAGCACCTGTAATAACTAGTATTCACTTGTATTTTCGTACCGGCTTCGTATGTTAGTGCCGCCATATTCTTTCTCATGACGTGATGTGTGGAGGTTAATGTGTAATGTATAAATTAATGGTTGAATCAAATATTTGCAAACATTTGTAGGTAAGTATATTTATGGAGATTTATTTTAATTACTACTTATTTGCAATGTTAAATATGAAGGTATGGCTTACTTTAGCATGAAAGGTAGTTTTCGGTTTAAGAGTATGGCGTACTTGGTTGCTACAAAACGGATTCAGTCTTCAGGATAATTTCATCGCCTTAAATGCATTCCTATCAATAAAAATCAACGTGCGCACATTAGGCTTTTTAGCACAAAAAGTGGTGCAAGGAAGTTTAGATTATCAAAACTTCGTACCATGGTTGATGAGCAGCCAATTCTGTCAGCAAATTTTTTGATCCACGAGAAGTTTGACGTCAACTTTTTCTACTATCGTAAACTTCAGTTCAAAGGACATAATGTCAAGGATTAAAAAAATACAGATATTACAAAATATTTCCACTGACCTAAAACACCAATACATTTCCTAGGGCGATAAACATCCGTTTGGGTGCTGGTGCATCTTCCGAGCAACCTGACATCATACAGGAGAATGAAATTGAGAAAGTTATATGCGTTCAAGCTTTAAATGCCGCAACAAGATGAATTAAAAAGAGTAGGAATTGAAAATTTTTCAGACCTTTATTAGCAACAAATGTCCTATAAACCTAAAGATATTTCAAGTAATCAGGATATTGAAGACTCAAAAGATATGAAAATTAAATGAAAAAAGTAACTTGCCTTCTCAAGCAAAATGTTCATCATCAAAGAACATTGAAAGCAGAACAGAAAAGTTTATTCAAGACAAAATTGGCAAAGTCGACAGTGACATCTTACTGAAGGATTATTCTCACTCTTCTGAATATAAACAAATAGATAAGGACATTCGATTATCATCATTTATCAAAATCGCATCCAACAGTACAATAAAAATAGTTAAGAAATCAGTCCTTTGCTGGCTTTTTATTGAAAACAAGAAAAAACTTAGTTGGAGCAGGAGTATTAGAGTACAACAGGGAAGTCAGAATAATCTGAAAGAAAAGCCAAGTAAACTTAAAGTTCATGTAGAAAAATACTATGCTATTATATTATGATGAAGGCTGGTACATCGGAAGAATTGTTGAAAAAACATCTGATATAGATTATAAAATCACCTTTTTTAAGCAGAATATGGAAAGCTTTCAGTGGCCGGCGAAGAGAGAAGTGTGCATTGTAAATAAAACAGTTATATTCTATGGTCCTTTAAAAATGATTGGTGTGTCTCCTCTTTATGTAAGTATACACGATAAAAAAATATTGAATCAATATTCAAGAAGATGCGAAAAGCTTAAAATTTAAATTTTTATAAAATTTGAAATTATATTATTGTAACTTTAAGTTAATTGCATTAGAGTGCATACAGATTTGTTTGATTTAAAAGGCCCCGCTGTATAGCAGGTTTATTTGTAGTCGGAACTGTAACAAACCATGTATATTGCTATGATATCGCCGTACTTCAATGTATTTAATGCTCAGTTGCCTGCTGCTCACCACCGCGCTCTGTGTTCCTAAATAGTCTAGAATAAATTTTAAATTTCACATAATTATATTTATGCCTCGACTAGCTCAGTTCAGCCCCACACACACACAATGATACAATAACACAAAAATATTTACCCCCTTTTTCTCCCTAACACTTCGTACTTAAATAAGATAAACAAAACAACCAAAATTTTGTATAATAAACCAAGAAATATGTACAATTTGCTCTTCTACAACCTTCATAATATTATTTGCTATTTAATACCCTCGAATCAAAGTAAAAATATAAATCTGTTCATCACCAAATTATAACCCTATTAAAATATAAAGCCAGCAAAAATAACTCTGTAATATATTGGAACTTTCGTTGAACGTTCAATGACCCTTCATAATTTCTATGCATTCATCAAAAAATTTTCCCCTTTATTATATCTGTTACTTGTAGTATTGAATTTTTACTTTAGATTTCTTATTGAATTTGTTTCGTGAATTGTTTATTGAATCACTTAGTAAATCTCTCAGTATATTGTTAGTAGATTTTCTCAGTGCCCTAAGTTAATAAATGTTAAAGATCATGTTTACCTTAATTAAAATTTGGACTTACGTCTTATGTCGACGGCGAACTTGTATATTTGAACGTTACTAGAAATTTTTAATTCTTAACCTGCACTTATAAATCGTGGTTTAATTTCACACTTAAATTTTGTGTAGTACTTTTGTTCAAACTAGTACATTTTGTGCTTCAGCTACAAAGAGACTGCTCATTACCCGCTTGGTGTAATATATAAAAGCAAGCCCTTCCACGTGCTGTCATTGGCTGACCGTGTTATCTTTGTTGTTTGAGCATAGTGGAGGCATTGCACTTGACTAATCGTGAAAGCCTTCAAATTTTACATAAAGTTACCTATCCTAAATTTTGTTGCAATGCTTCCCAAATCACGTAGACATCAAAGCTTTACATTGTGGAGTTCGCTGGCTATGGTACTTTGTACTGTTCAATATCGGGTTTTCGTATTTTGTATAGGAAATTATTAGCTATTATTTTAAACTTGTCACGTATACCAAAAACGTATGATTACATATTTTGTTTTCCTCATATGCTGGATATTATTCAAATTTGTCGAGTTTACTTTTAAAAAGATCACGTAGGCAAATTTTATAATGGGATTCTTTAACAGATGACGTAAATTAGATGCGTTTTTATTGACTTCTTACATTAATGCGTCGAGTTTAAAAAATTCGTTTCATGTTTGTTTGACTTTAGATACTTCTAATTTGTATTTATTTAAAGTTTCTGACTGTATTCTTGTTTCTAAAATGAGTCGGATTGCGTCTAGAGTTATTTATTCTACTAAATGTGGTTAAATTATTAAAAAAAGAGCTTCCTTTTATTGACTAAAGTTAATTGTAGATTTTATACAGTGTATTTGATATTTGCTTTTTGCATAATTAACGAATTGTATAATTTTATGATTCAAATGTTTAAGTTTCCTTGACTTCGATGTTGTTTACATGAAGTATACTACCCTTGTGACCCTATAAACCCTAAATAACCATACTATCTTAGTATTTTATATATTGCTATAATATTGTCGCACGCCAATGTAATTAACGTTCGGTTTCCTGCTGCCCGCCACCGCTGTCTCTAAATAACCTCAAATTAAAATTATAAACACAATTCGTTCTATATGCTTCGACTAGCTCAGTTCAATCCACATAGAGTGCACGACGGTATAATCGCCCCCCCCCCTTCTCTAACACTTTCCTACTTGAATGAGATAAATGAACTTACAAAAATTTGTATAATGACCAAATAAAAAAATATATACACTTCACAGCTTTACAACTTTTATAATGTGATTCGCTATTCAAAAATACACCCCTGAATCAAGGTAACAATATAAATCCGTTTGCCCTCAAATTATAACTTCCTTAAATCAGTTAAAGCCAGCAAAAATAACACTGCATACTACTGGAGGTACCTTTTGAACGTTCAAACAACCTCTTTCTCTCTACGTAATTTTTAAAAGATTTTTGATGACCTTTTACATAAATATTTCAATATATGCAAAAATATAAAGATTCAAAATGAAAATAATGCCTTATGCTATTAAAGAAAGTTCTTGTTTCTGACCTGTGTTTTCCTTGCGTGTTTCCAATTCTCGGAACTGCCGCTGCATGTGATTGACCAGCACCCCTGGATTATTTTCAGGTAACCTCTCTTGTTTATTGCGTAATACAGCTTAGCCAAACACCCAGTTTAACCCTTAGTCGATTTTCTTAATTAGTTTTTCCCTTCAATGCTCAGATGCTTATGTAGAGTAATGTTTAGACAAATACTTATATGAATATGTAGTGGTTTATGTATTGGATATTTAGATTGCTTAGTTAATTATCTCGTCAAATATTTACATCTAGTCGAACATTTAGATCTAGTCGGACATTTAGAGTACTTAGTTGGTTCTTTGGTCGAATATTTAGAGCCCTAAGTTATTAAATATTAAAATTATGTTTAATTAAAAATTTTAACTCACGTTTAAAAGTTAACGGCAAACTTCTATCGTATAATTGCACTAGTATTATAATTTCAAAATTTTTCTATCACGACTTTCACTAAAACTATATTTATTTAATTTACTTCACGTGATATTCTAATTTGAACTTTTACAAAGCGTGCCTTGGTTGAAGAAATACTGATTGTTTATCAAATTCGTGTCCTATATAAAAAATCCTCCTCTTCACCTGTATGATTCGTTTCTCGAGTTTACGTTGTTGATTAAGGCGTTGCACTTTGCCTTATCATGCAGGCCTTCAGACTTTCTATAAAGTTACCAATCAAATTCTCATCGAAATGCTTAGTACATCACGTAGACATCTAGTTTTGTATAGTGTATTCCTATTTGTACCTTTGTACCTCTTTCAAATCACGTCCGCTTGTTTGTATAGCAATTTATTCAAACTTTCCGTTTAATTTATCACGTAGCCAAACGCCTGTTCTCTTGTTTTGTTTCCTTAATCTGTTGGATTTTATTTGAATTTTCTGATGTTTACAATTAAGAGATCGCGTAGTCAAATTCTGATGATGACGTATATTGAATGCATTTATTCACTTCCTGCATTTATGAAATATATTTGTTTTGAATGGGATTTTTTTATTGCGAGTGTGCATGGTTATTTCCTTATACTAATGCATATTTATTTCAATAAGACTCGTCGCATTTAAGATGTTATTCATGTGTATTTATTTTCGGTTTTATGCTTGCATTGTTGTTTTAAAATGAATTGTATGGCGTACATTTTATTTATCTTACTAAAGGTGATTTGATTTTTGAAGATGAGCTTCCTTTCATTAATTAAAGTTAGCTGTGATTTATATTCAGTGTTTGATATTAGCTTTTTGCTTGATTGGCGAATTGCGTACCTTTTATGATAAAATTGTTTAGTTTTCTGGTCTTTAGTGATGTTTATATAGAGTGTACAATCCTTATGACTGTAATACCCCTAAATAACCCTCTTATCATAGCAATATATATATATATATATATATATATATATATATATATATATATTATTAAATCCAGTGAAACTCTATATTTTGATGCAATAAGTTTTTTTATTGATGACATGAGAGGTTTTTTATAATGACATAATAGGGTTTTTTTGCTGAAATGTACCGAGAATTTCATTCTCTTTTCGGGTACAATAAATTTTCATACTGACACATTACAATTTTTTTGAGAAAAACATCAAAAACAATTTGCATCGAGCAAGCTTTGCAGTTGATAATTAATTTAGAATTTAGAATTTTTTTATGCTAGCAATTCTTGTCTTATTAGAGAAAGTGAAATAAGAAAAAAAATGGTACTATAAATCTACCAAATAACCAAACAATTTATTGGATTAATATGCAGTCTATTCAGTTCATTACAACGTATTAATCCATTTAATGGTTTGGTTATTTGGTAGATTTAATATACCATTTTCTTTCTTATTTCACTTTCACTAATTAGACAAGAATTGTTAGAATAAAAAGTCCTATTTTTTATAAGCCTACTAATTAATTATCAATTGCAAGGCTTGCTAGATGCCAATTGTTGTTGAGGTTTTTCTCAAAAAATTGTAATGTAACAGTATGAAAATTTTTCTTATGAGAAAACTATATTTACACATACCGACTACCGACTACGAAATCATCCTGTTGGATATTTATATAAATAACCTGCTATTTTACAACATAGTTGTGAATTTATTTAAAGTTCGCAATTTATTAATGGTTGACGGTTTGAACTGCACTTAATATTATGTTGTTGAAATCCTCGTTAAAGTATTGCAACTTTTAAATCAATGTCAATTTATCTTTTAGTCCTGTTATTTATTTAAATAACGTTCAATGAAAAAAGTGCTACCCTTGAATTTAATCTTTAGAATGTTTGTAAAAATATTTAAACTAAATAAAAATTTTCAGAGTGAAATTTTAGTATTTATTTATTGTGTATAACATGTGCAACAAGGGGATCACTATAAAAAATTACAACTCTCTGTAATCACTTGTAATTATTTGTAATTACCTGTAATCAATTGTAATCACTTGTATTCAGCTGTAATCATATGTATTCCTGTAATCATGGTATATATTTTTTGCAATGACCCACCCCTCGGTTGTACTTTATTGTACTGCTTTGAGCAAATGACTGGGTATTACTATACTAATAAATAAAAATCGGATATTTATACAATACATCATTTTTGGGACACTCGTATGCTTTTAAAATTATTGCGTACACCACCAAAAGATGTCAATTGAAAGTAGAAACTCACACCCCAAAAATTGTCAAAATCTATCGACGCGTTTTCGAGTTATTTTAAAATATCAAACATTTTTCATGATTTTTGAAGCCCTCTAGCGGCTAAATGAAGCAACTTGTATAATAGGTAAGTTGACTCAAATCGATCTATTTCGAGCCAAAGAATCTCTGTTCTTACGTGGTACACGTATTTTCCGGACACCCTGTATAAGTACTGTATATTCTCTTAATTATAATGCATTTGTCAAGACTATTGGTACATATAAATGTAAATTAAAATACTGTAGTTTTAAATTTATAGTAAATATGCAAATAAATAAACATTAAATACGCCGCTATAAGCGCAAGCTTGCGTGCGACGGTACTGGTATTTGACTGCGTAATTCTAAACAATGTACAATATTTTTTATAGAACATTGTAATACTTACTGAACTAGTTCAAATTCTTTGCAAAGCGCTTGCTAGTAAATACTAAGTGTTGATAGAAATTATATATTAACTTAGGGATAATATACATTTCAGGTATATAGTATTTCATGTAATATACCTTCCTTAATATTTATGATCCACAGTTTTAAGTCCCTACAATACCTTGTGTGTGTACACTGTTTCAGTGTGCAATGTAATCGTAGTATCTTTGTCCTAAACGTTTATTTACTCTAGATAGCACCACTTTTTTTTCTGATTTTGCTCTTGTATCATATGTATGTTTTATAATAGGTTTAGCATTAAATGTGTGACAATATTGTAATACGTTGACAGTGTATAATTTAATGATATTTAAACATCTACATTCCTCAAAAAGCAATGTTGAACTATACCATTTCGGTTTTTATATATAACTATTAATAAAGTTTTTTGAACAACTTCTAGTCTATGTATATAAGTTTTTGCTGCTCCACCCCAAGCTAGAATGCCGTATGTCATTATAACCTGTGCTAATCCATTGTAAACTGCTTTCAAAAGTTCTATATTTAGTTTATCTCTTAGCATAAAAAATTAGGGGATTAATTGTCTAATTTTTTTACATAAATAATGTATGTGTTCGTCCCATCTCATTTGTTGGTCAATATATAATACTAAATATTTGATACTTGTAATTGCATATATTTTTATTTTGCATTTACAGTCATTGCACTTATCTATGTTATCATTACAGTGTATAATTATAGGTTCCAAGTTAGGCATATCATCGCTATAGGATGTGAAGCACATGTATTTAGTTTTTGATATATTTAAAGTTAACAGATTGTTATCTAGTCAGTAATTGATTTCTCTTAGAACGTCTGCTGCTTTTTTATTACCATACTCCAACTGTGTTCATCAACTATAACAACAGTGTCATCTGCATAAGATAGAATTTTTGCATCAATCTTTAGAAACAAGATATCATTTATATACAAGAGAAATAAAATCGGTCCTAATACAGTCCCCTGTGGTATTCCATATTTTATTTCTCGACATTCACTTGTACTGTTATTTACCTGTACATATTGCGTCCTTTTATCAAGGTAACTCTGAAACAATTTTAACGTGGTACCTCGAAATCCATAGTTTTCCGATTTACTTAATAATAGTTTATGTGAGACCGTGTCAAAAGCTTTCGTAAGTCGAGAAAAATAGCAATGACGAGTTTTGTAGAGTCCATTTTATCATATATTGTTTTTGCAAATGCTTCGATTGCATTGTTTGTTCCCAAATGTTCCATAAAACCAAATTGGTTTTTTGATATAATATTATACTTGTTTAAGAATTTTAGGATCATGTTCTTTAATGCTTTTTCAAAGATTTTTCCTAAATTTGATATTAATGAAATAGGTCGATAATTTGTAGGGTTATTTTTGGTACCTGATTTGAAGATTGGAATAACTAGTGCATCTTTAAAATGAGTAGGACAAAGCCCTTCATTAAAGCTTAAATTTATCATGGTACATAATGGTTTAGAAATAATGTATGCAATTTCTTAAAGTAGTGACGCTTTGATATTATCCATTCCAGGAGTTTTATTGGTTTTTAGTTCATGTATATAATTTTGTATCTTTTTTTCGGTAACTTCATCCAATAGAAAAGAATTTAAGTTGCTTTTCATAAATATTTTTTTATCAGACTGTTTAAGCTCATTTTCTTTTAGTTTTACCATTTCTTCTCCAATTATAGAGAAAAATGTATTAAATTCGTTAGCTATTTCTTTATCCTCTGTGATGTTATTTCCCTCTTTGTCACATAGAATTATCTTTTGGGTTTGTTTATTATTATTTTTCCTTAAAATGTCATTAGTGACCTTCCAAAGTGTTTTTAAATCTTTGCAGGTACCTTGAATTTCTTTTGTATAATACAACTGTTTAGCAAACTTTATGAGTGAAACTATTTTATTTCTATGAAACTTATATTGCTGTAATATATATTCATTATTTGGATCATCTTGAATTACATTCTTATGTAATCTGTCTCTAACGTTAATTGATTTTATAATACCTTGACTTATCCAAGGTCTCCGTTTTTTACAATTTAGAGATTTAGTGACAAAAGAGGATTCTATACAGATGTTTAATTTTTTGATAAATATGTCACATGTCGTTTCAACAGAGTAATGTAAGAGCTCATCACAATTTTCTTTCATTAATTTACATTTTAAATTCTTGTAATTCATAAATTTATACACCTTACCATTTGTAATTTCTCTGGGCGTCAATTTATTTCTTTGTACATCAAAACCTATTATAACTAGAGAATGATCAGTAATTTTGTTATGTAGAACAAGTGGAATTAATTTGTTAAATATGTGTTTAGTTTTAATAAAGATATGGTCAATACAGGATTGTGATTCTTTTTCTATACGAGTATACTCATTTATATAAGAATAATACCCTTGTGATGCTAGCACATTCAAATACTCATGAGCAAGGGTGTCATTGGATAATATATTTATGTTCATGTCCCCTATAATCATTTCTGTCGGTTCAATACAGTATTTACCAACATATTCCTCTAAAACATTTACAAATAACTGCCCTTCTATACTAAGTGACCTATATACTGCATTCAACAAAATATTTAGTTGAGTTAAGTTTAGTCTAACAAGTTTTATATTATGGATGTTAATTATTTCAGCTGTGTGCTGAAAATTTTCCTTTACACATACCATTGTACCATCGCACTTAGTAAGGTATAAATTATTATAATAATGGTTATACCCATTTAATGAAAATATATCTGGAGCTGCGCCAATACCACGTTTCTGTAAGAATAATTACATCAAACTGATTTTTATAAATCTGCAATAATGCTAGAAATTCATCTAAGTGTTTCTGTATGCTTCTTATGTTACAATGAAATATCGTAAAAGGTGTTTTATCTACAATAATCTTACACTCATAATTGCTATATGCAATATGTGTTTTAATTTGTAAATCATCTAAAATTCTAATATAATTTGTAATCAATAGAAAAATAAAAGTATACAATATTAATTAAACCATGTGTTTAAACAAAAGAGGTTAAGTAATATGAACATTTTTTATGCTACCTTATTAAGGTCTAATTCAGTTTTTATTGTGATTATCGGATCGTTTTCTTACTTACGCATAAATATAGTTCCATTGCGAGTCCATACATATTGATTCATTTTCTGTCTTTAACTTTCAAGCTAGATTAAAAAGCTTTCTATTTAATGCTGTTAAGATTTTCATTAATGTAAATCCTGTGTTTAGGTAGTTTTATTGGCAGATCTAAGCTGTCTGCATATGGTATGACGTTTTTACGTGCATACAAAAATTTATTTCGACTTGTTCTATCTTTGAATTAAACAATAATCCCTGCATGAGCTTTATTTGTTTTTGGTAAGCGATGGCAAATATCTATATCACTAGCTTATCTGTCAGCATTTATTAGCTTAGCCACACTTAATACAATATCCACAGTGCTTTCATTTTCCTTCTCTGGTACATTATGTATTTCAATATTAACCAGTCTGGTTCTCTGCTCCATATCATTACATTGCTTTTTAGATATTGAAATTTACCTTGTAATTCTTGGTTTTTCTTTGAGAGTATGGAGTTTTTTTAAATTAATTGCTTCATTTCATTATTCTCACGAAGAACTTCATCAAATTTTTGAGACATGAAATCTACGAATTTCTGTACTTCAGTCATCATATCTAATAAATTTTTGATGACAGCGTTTTCTGTTGAGTATTTTTCCTCTTGATTCTTATAGCTTTAAAAATTTTGAATACTTTTTACAGCAAAATCAATATTTGTAACCTCACTTTTCTTCAAGCACATGTACATATTTTTTGATTATCAATGTTTTCAAACAGTTTTGCTTGTGTAGCACAACTAGGGTGTAATTTTGATTTGCACTGTTCACTATTTATTGAATTTACAACTGTTTTTTACAATAATTGCATAAAACCATTTCCGCGAATTTTATACACATATTGCAGTCATAACCTCAAGGTACTTGCATTATCTGCGGACAACACCAACACAAATTTTGGAGGGCTCAGTAGGAAAGTCGAAATAACGTACATAAACGATTAATGCAGCTTCTGATTAAAAATATAATTGGAATTGGCTGTAACACTCACATATTATCAAACACAATAAATACAGCATCGAGTTTGATGATTATTGATGTAGAAATAATAATCCCACAAATTTATCTATGTTTCCACCGATTTACAGTCAGAGTTGCTACTTTCAAAAAATTTTGCGAAAAGGCAGAAATAGAGTATAGGAAAATTTTGGGATATTCAAAAGTAAGGTGGTTAGCACTTACACCAGCAATTGAACGCATTCTTCAATTATTCGAACCTTTACGGTCTTATTTTTTAAGCATCGCTAAATGTCCTAAAATGTTAAAAGATTTCTTTCTTAACGATTTATCAAAAATTACATTATATTTTGTACATAGTCAAGCAGCTATATTTCATAAAACTGTTAAAAAAATAGAACAAATACAGGCAAGATATAATGATCATTTTATTCCAATAATTTTGACTCAAAAACTTAACCGAATTGAAGACGAAATTCCAGGAATTAAAGTCACATTTATTAAGGAAATTAGAAGTTTTTATAAAAACTGTCTTGAATATCTTATAAAATGGACGGAAAATTTTAACAAATTAAATATGTTTAAATGGGTACTATTAAAAACAATGTTGAATGGGAAGAGGTTACAAAAACAGTTCTGTGCATGGTACAAAATCATAACGTAATCATGAACGATAATGAACTCTTTGACGAAGTTAGAAGAGTCAACACATATTGTACCAAAGAAAAATTAAAGGAATGGCAAGAACGCAATATGAAAATACATATGCGGTGGGTGGAAATAAGTAAACACATGTGAAATGAACACATTTCTATTACGAACTTTAAATTATTAATTGAAGCAGCAATGTGTTTACCAGGCACGAATGCAACTGTTGAACTGGTGTTTTCGATGATTAATAATTTTTGAAGCAAAAAATTAAGAATAAACATTGAAACCTTGACGGCAGTGTAGCTGTCAAAATAAATTTAAATTACGCATGCAAGGAATCCGAGGGGTAAACCGCTAGTTGTATTAGGTGTACAAGCCATTTGTATTACTTTGTATTACACTGTATTACATTGAATTACATGTAGTGATCTGAATTATGTAGTATTGCCTTGTATTACAGTGATTTACTTTGTATTACATGGAATTTCACTGTATTACATTGTATTAAGCAGTATTATTTGTTTATATTCAGCACAGGAAGTCTATTTTCTTGAATTTTGCTGCATCAGTTCGTTTTTTTATGTTCGTGCAGCCAGATTATAGTACTAATTCCCTTCTTGTATTCAGTACGTTGCTAGTTAATGCATGAGTGACAAAGTGGTGTTAAAAAAACAATAGGTCGTGTCTGTGTGTTTCATTAAAAAACTGTACACGAGGTAAGTATGATTACAACAGTGTATAGGTACCTTTATTTTAAATTTAAGAGTGCACCTTCGGATATTCTGGTAAACGTTCTCCGTAAAAAATTGTAATTCTAAAATGCCGCGTTGCAGTAAATAGTTTAGCAGAATTAATTGTCCTTAGTATTGCCATGAATGTAAAGTAAACATCTTTTGTTGATTCACATAAATACAGTGAACATATAAAAAATTATTCCCTATGTCCCAAGTTAATTTGTGTATTTGAATGAATAACCAAAAAGAGCACAATACGCATCGCGCGTTATTTTATTTTAATAATACATATAATATTTAACAGATTTTTTGCAGAACGTGTTGTTTCATTAGTTCCTTCGCAGATACAGTATGTTTCACTTTTGATGAGGGGACCAAAATAACTATTTTATTTTGAAAGTAATCGATATAAAATTTTTATCAATTGTGTAGGCCACAAAGGCACGGCAATACATCTTTTTATAAAAATAGAGTTTTTTTATAAGTTAACATTTAGCCAACCGAACCAGAACGCAATAAAAAGTAGCGTTAAATTTTTCAAGTAAACTCATAATAGCAATTAAGATAGAATCAAAAATTAAAGAAAAGCTGTTACAAAACACTCAATACTCCCCAAATAACAAATTTTACTGATAAATTTTCATTTATAAATTTTTCAACTGATTATCCAAAATATTACGGGATTTATTCAAAAAAACCACAGTTGTTTCATTTCTTATAAGACACCGGACAATTATTAATATGCTATTAAAGTATTGCAAAGATAAAATTACTCAAGTTGGAACAGCGCGATATCAATATATATCTGAGCAAAAATTACTTGGTCAATCAAAATTAAAATACCACACTTCCGATGCTTTAAACACTGATGGTACGGGTTCTGGTGCAGAATCGTTGAGTGTCCAATGGTATTAAGTCAGAGGTCAACCTTCAATTTTGCGTCAGAAAATTTAACGATACTAAAAATTTTAAAATCTTGAACTAAAAGCAAAGTTACTTCCGAACAATGGATATTCTTTAATCAGGCATTTGACAGAATTCTAATTAACACGGTCGAAAACCAGAAATAATCAATTAATATGCACAATTACTTGCTTTTGTGGATCAACTTGTAAAATATCTAAAGTTTAACGGCGTTGGATACTTTCAAATTATCATACACATTTAATAAGGAAGCATTTTCATATTAAGGACGCTAAAAGCCAAACTAATAATGCTTTATTCTTTCAACCTGAGCCAGAGAAACAAATAAGTAAATGTAGTATTCCAAAAATAAACATCATCCAGGATATTAAAATCTGCGATAATCGAGGAGATAATATTAAAGGTACTACAATGAAAATGAGTCCACGAGTTCCACTTCAAGTTATAAGGAAAATAATGCAATTGAAAGTTTGCTTTCGATCCAACAAAATGAAGATGCTGTGCCTGAAAGTTTAAACTTGTTCAATAATGCCAATGAGGTAGCAGAGAGTGATAAAGAAACTAGAGATCCATCTCATTTTTATATCAATATTCCGCAGAAGTAACGCCATCAATCAACATAGATCTATCTACAAAAAGTAGTCGCACTCAAGTGAAAAATAAATTTGAACAAAAACAACGGTGAAAATATATAACCTTGACAGCAAAACCTATGGAATTACTATGTTAGGACACTCTGCAGATGGAGATTTCCGATATTTAAAAGCAATGAGAATTAATTCAGGTTTGTTTAGCACTAAAGTCGAAAATGAAACAAATATCTATAAAGAAAAATGGAAGTGGTTTCATGCCATACTCAACAATAATGAATATTATGTGCCAGACACCGTTCATATTTTGACTAAATTACGAGTGAGGATTTAAAACCCAAAAGTAAAACTACAAATAGGCACTAAAGTTGCAACTGCAGAACATCTTCATGAATTGGTCAAGTTTGTCAGTGAAAATAAACTTTTAATTACTTCGTGTGACCTAAAAGCTGATGATAAAATGAATTACTCATCGGCAGAGAAAATGTATTCTCCTTCTGTCATAAGTTATTTAGAGAATATTTCCAATAGCGATGGTACTCTAAGTTATTTAATAACCATGTAATTACTTATTATTATCATATTTAGATCATTCTCTGCCACTAGAGACACGAGTGTATAGAATTTGGTACTCAGTTCTTTTATGCGCATTTGTAGAGCTTCTGTTAAGAAAAGCAAGGACCTAACCATAAAAATAGTTATTTATTATACAAGGGAAAAAAGTACTAGAATTTAGCTCGAGGTATGTTTGTCTCCCGATGCGAAGCGGAGGAGACAAAACACCAAGAGTTCAAATGTTACATTTGAAAAAAATATTACAATATATTAAAGTCAAAAAATCAGTCCATGTCAAATTTGAAGTTTCAAACAAAGTAGGCTGTTGCACTTGTAGGGACTGTTAGGATTGCGTTGCTAAGGAAACCTTTAAAATAATCAAGTATCTGCCAATTTAATTCTGCGAGTGGTTACTTATTTGCACATACCCGGGAAAAAAGTACATTTTTTTCCCTGGGAAAAATGTAAATTCATAAAAAGTGACATTTTGTTACCTGTCAAGAAACATTAAATGTCAAATTTTTTCCCGTCACAAAAAATAATTTTATTTCTACGAACTGTTATGTCTGTTTTGAACTTAATGCTCATGCACTAATTCAGCTCATACTTCACTTGAAACTGAATAATGACTACTATATCTAATACAAACTTTCAATATCATTTTTATCTCCCATATTTCTCCAGCCAAACTTGCGAACAATTATTTAGGATGGCTCGTTCTATGACAGGAACTTACTCCACAGTTATCAATTTTAGTATAAAAGAATTTATTCACAGAATAAATAGAATTAGGGCTATCAATAATATTGTGAGTGATGTTAATAATAATTTTATTTTCCCAAAAGGAGAAAAAAGAGCTTCCTATCTTAATTCCCAAAAAGGTATTGTTCCGTTTATAGTGTAAATATGATAGCTACATTTTATTTTACATTGAGTTTGTTGATTATTCAAATTCGCCATGGTATATTTAAATTTATTAGAGTGGAATTTCCTTAGTTTTACTTGAAGCACGTGCCAACCAGTGCCGCGAGTGATAAACGACTACTCCGCATGTGCAAATAGTGTAGTGATTGGAAAATCCACGTTCTACATAGAAGAGAATCGATCCGTCGCTCGAACAGACGGCGTCACTATCTTACACGTTCTACACAACAGAAAATCGATTTGTCTTTCGAACAGTTCGCATTGCAATTGTACATGAACCGCTGGTCTTTTTTAGAACATCGCTATCGTTATAAATGTGCTTCGCTTCAACCGCCAAAGAGAAGAGTATTATTTGTTGTATCGTTTTTTCCTCGGCACGGCAGCATAGTCAACAGATGAGTGTTTTAGTAAACGCTTGATTTGATTAAAGACATTAATTATTTGTTGTTTGTTAAAATATCCATTAAAATTGATATACAGTCCACTTTTCTCTCCTAATTAGCTATTCGAAATTTACCCCAATATTTTACAGGTATAGTGAAACTAGAAGAAATTGAACAGATCAATATAAAAACTACCATTGAACAAGCTCTTACAGACGGGCTAGTGGAAACTGAGAAACTGGGAATTTTTGCAGTGCCAGGCGATTGGCTGGACATTGGTATAGTTGCAGACAATGTAGAATATATCCACGCTAACTACAATAAAAATTCCGACAACGAGGATGTCCACATTGATAACAATTTTCTTCCTGGTGATGCTATTGGTCTTGCAGAAAACTCACTTGACAATTTGCTAACTCCACACAAAATTAAAGAAAATTTGAATTTGAAAGACTTTTCTGGCGATATAAATAACCCATCAGAAGAATCTCCTTTCTTGCAAATCGGTACAAACGAAAAATGTATGGTAGTCAAAAAGCCGTCCTATTGTAGGCTTCTTGATGAATCATCAGGAAAATTAAGTAATGACAGACTAAGACGATTTATGAGCAATACAAAGAGCGCTCCAAATGTTTCAACTAAAAATCCAAAGCAAAAGAACGTTAGAAAAAAAATAAGTTAGCCCAATCTTATTCTGACACTTCCTCAGAAGAGATTCCTCAGACACCGAGAACATCTCAGATATATCTGGAGAAATAAAACCCACAATCAGTTTAAAAATATCATTGGAAAATTATTACGCTATTTGCTATGAACTTCGATGGTATATTGGGAGAGTCACTGAAATTGTAAATGGCGACGACAACTTATTTAAAGTCAAATTTCTTAAAGCTGAGCTAGACGAATTTGTATGGCCAAAAAATGAGGACATAGACATTGTCAGTAGAAATTATTTTTTTAGGGCCCACTGTTACTAATTGGTAATGGTCCGTTTAAGATAAAAAGGGGAGACATTAATAATATTGCCAAGCAATATAAGAAACTTAAAAAAACTTAGTTTTTTGAAGTATACATGATTTTTGTAGCTGTAGGCTTAGTAGGTAGAACCGTTTCGTTACTTTGTTCGGCATATATATTTATATATATATATATATATATATATATATATATATATACACATTAATAATTAATGGACTGGTCAGACTTATAGTATAATACACATGTAAGTTTTTTCTTTGGGATGTAGTCCAAATCAAACAACAGATTAAAATTTAATTTTTAATCAATCACCTAACGTTTCGGTATGATTCGGTACGATTCTGCACAGAATCGTACATCGAACAGACTTCCCAACAACTACGACAAAGAATAACGCACAATAAAAATGATATCAGAGTAAAGCCCAAGTCATGTGCTTTGACCATTCACTCCAACACAAAAGATGATAGACCAGATTTTACAAATACAAAAATTCTGACCATTGAACCAAATTACACTAAGAGAACCTCTTTGGAAATGTGTTACATTTACCATAATCCGAAAAGTATGAACAAGAAAACTGATATCAATAATTTAAGTACAATATATACATATCTATTAAATTTTAAAATACCATCTAACAGTACAATTCCCACTTAAAATGACGCAACCCTCAATACATCTTCAAACTACACCATATACACCTACTAGTATATACAGACACTTCCATATATACAAAAAGAGACACACACACACACGCATCTCATATAATATAATTCATGTCAACATCATGTCCAACTGTCAATTAAAGCGACATTTATATTGTGTCATAAATGCAATAATTTCAGAAACATGGCATATATTTAATAATTTCATTGCAGCCCATAAATATGCTGTGATATTCGCCGTCCCTACGATTGGGTGCAATAATTTATGCGTGATAACCCCTGTTACTCTATCACAGCCCCTTATATCACTCAAACACTTGTGAAAATGTAAATTTATAATTATCTTTTGCCTCGACTAGCTGATTCAATTAAATAAAGCACTTCTATAATACACAGTATAATGATTGAATATTTACAACTCTTTTAACTATCTTCTCCCTTTATATATCATATACATCTGTCAAATTACTAGAAAATCAAGCCGGCAAAACGAGCTTTTTATTACCTTTAAAGACTTATTGAAACGTTTCAAGCGGTCTGTAACTTTTCATAAAACTTTTGCAAGAAACCCCCAATTTGTCGGCTTTTACACTTTAAATTATGATTGAGATAAAACAGTTTAAAAATAAATCATATCAAAAATATTTGAGATAAAACAGTTTCAAAAATAAATCATATCAAAATCTCTAACCTGAATAATTTTCATAGGTGCTCCCAAGAATTGAAGTCGATATCCAAATCGTTATTGGTGCGTTTATTTATCATCAATTTGCTTGACCAGGCAGCATTCTCCAAAATTGTATTTTGATCGTAGCGTCTCGTAATTTGAAATTCTACAGGAATCGTAACATTATTTTACTTGTAATTTATGATTGTAATTTATATCGTAATTGAGATGGTCATTCCGATGGAAGTTGAGATGGTAAATTCAGATTTACATTCCGAGAATAATTTAGATCAACCTTCAGAGAGGAATTTAGATCGACATTCATTAGATCGACATTCAGAACCCTGTTTTATTTATTATTAGAAATGTTATAATTTCCTAAATCTTATTTACTTATGTCTCAGAAATACGGCATAATTTTCACAATTCTACACTTTATAATTTCACTGTTAACAAATATTTATTATTCACGTAAATATTTGGCACTTTCAATTATAGTCACTGCCCAGTTTCAAGGTATACTAACTTGATATTCAATTCTCCAGATATTTATAAGATCGTCCCACTCTTGTTTGTGATTCGCTGGCCTCACGTGCTAGGCGAGGCCAAGTATATTATCACTTGTTATGTTTGGGAAAATTTACCAATTGTATGTATTTTAATTGTGTGACGCGGTGCTTGAAGTCACGTAATTCAATAGTTATACCTTATTTTTACTTCAGAAATCCCAGGAACTTCGTACATATCGAGCACGTAGTCTTGTTTGTTAGCTTTATTCTAATCTAAATTGAATAAATTTGGTATTTGTTTATTTCCCAATAAATTGGATTTTCGAACAACTGTAATTCTCTTAGATCACGTACGCTTTTAAATAGAGCATAATTTCTGCGTGCGTTTACGATAAGATCTTTACACACTTTATGAACGTTTATCTAGCCACTTCATGCAGGTTTTTCACTGATTTAATTTTAATGCGTTTCATTACCTTTTTAAATTCTAATCTCTGCTAGTAGCTACACTTGGATATGTGTTTTAATTGTTTGTACTGTTATATACAGTGTGCTCGCAACTAATAATTTTTATAATAACCTATTTACTCTCCTAATATCTATAATTTCGTGCTTCTGTTGCTTGGGAGTTTCCCTTGATTATTCTACGACCCCAATGACTTAACCTACCCCTAAATTAACCCTATAATTACAGCATTAATCCCCCAAATTAAAATAAGTTTTTGAAAAATGTTGGTTTTGGCGCCCAGCGTGACACAAAATTTACATTAATTAAAAATATTTTATTTTTATTTCGCTTTACTATGTACACAACTCCTGCATTATTTTTACATTCCCATTCTTATTTTAATATCGCCTATTCTATAACTACACATGTATTCCTTCCTAATATTTTATGCTATTTTCAAAATGATCATTATTTACACACGTCTCTTTCTATGTTTATGAGTCTATATAAAGCATTTTATCTCCCTAATTCCTATCCCTCTATGCATTCCCCATTTTCATTAATTCATACAACGTATCATCTCTTCATATTTCTCCTGTTTATCTATTCCCACTTATCTATGCTCTATTGTTTTCTTCAAATATTACCATATGTACAATAACTATTATCTAATTTATCCTAATTTATGATGATATCCTAATTTAATTCTCCTATCCTAATTTATGATTGTCCTATCCTATGTTTTTCCTATTCTAATTTATTGTTAAACTATCCTATTTTATAATTATATCGCTATTTCCACTAGTTTATTTTACATTATGTACATTTTTCTCCATTGTCAATAGTTTTCTTATTCCTTGTAGTGGTACATTAAATTTACATGAAATTTTCCCCTGATCTGAGTCTACCTCCTTCAGTTCATAAGTGTTCCCCCCTACGACCTTGTTTATCAGAAATGGACCTATGTAGGGTAAGTGCAACTTGGCACATGTATGCAGGTGTCTTCTTCCTACTCTTAGATTTTTAATAATTACCTTGTCTCCTATTTGGAATGGAATTCTTTTCTTTATCTTTTCATTCATTTTGTCCACGTACTTTCGTGCTTTTTCCTGTAGCCTTCTCCTGACTCTATGTAATTTTCTCTCCAAGTGTTCCTCTCTTGTTGTAATTTCCCAGGGCCTATCTGGGTACACCTTCCTCATTAAAGATATAGGAGACTCTCCAGTGACTGTATGTGGTGTATGATTTATAAATCGTTCCACCTTTGGTAAATTTATTTCCCAACTTCGATGATCCTGGTATGTTATCATGCGCAATAACTTGCAGGTCTCCTGAATGTATCTCTCCACAGCATTTCCTTGAGGATGACGGATGCTACAGAAAACAACCCCTATTTGTTGGTTTTCCCAGTGTGACACAAACCTAACATTATTAAAGTATGTTGCGTTGTCCGACAGTATTCTTTTGAATTTTCCTTCTTCTGCAATGAATTGCTCTAGTTTTCTGATCGTTTCTACTGTGTTACAATCTCTAGTGGGGAATAACTTTGTGTACTTTGAGAATACATCCACTATCACTAGGACATGTTTATTTTTCTTCCTACTGGGTACTAAATTACTTAGGTAGTGTACCACAATTAGATCTAATGGATTGTCCACCTGAATGCTTTGAATGACGTTCTGATTCACATGGTTCTTGTATTTACCCAGCATGCAAAGATGACATGTGTTCACTGTTTCTTTTATGAGTCCCAGATCCCTCTGAGCATAGAAATTTTCTCGAAACATTAACCACAGTTTCCTAATCCCGAAATGTCCATATGAGATATGTAATTCTTTTATGACTGATACAGCCAATTCCTTGTTGAGCACATACAGGTCTTCACCATTTAAGTATTTTATAAGAAAACCATTAATCTTTAAACTGTTTATAATTTGGATCTACCTTTAACCTATCCTTTATATTTTGTATCCATTCATCATTTTCTTGCATTGCCAGAATTCTCCCATGTGAAAATATCGACTCATCTCTCACTAAGTTATGCATTGCTATAAATATGTCATTTGACTTTAAATTATTATTTATCTTATTTCTGCTAAGAGCATCTGCTACAATATTGTTTTTGCCTTTTATATATCTGATCTCGAAATCAAAATCTTGTAGTAAAAGACCCCATCTGTATATTCTATTGTTTGTAAATCTAGTGTTGAGTAGTGAACACAAAGCGGAGTGGTCTTTAAATTGATAAATTGATAAATTTGCCCTTCTATCAAAAAACCCGTATATTTTCTGGATTCACGTTCCAGTGGAATAAGCCAAAAAGAATTCTTTAAGTCTATCTTTGAAAATATTTTCTTATTACCTATTGTTGCCAAAATTGTATCCATAGTTGGTGGACTGCTGTATTGAGGTTTGGTCCTTTTATTTATTTTCCTAGCATCCAAACATAATCTGATGCTGTCATCATTCTTTTTAACCACAACCAAAGCATTTACAAAATGCGTGTTTGCTTTCTCAATGATACTCTCACTTAGCATCTGATTTATCTCTACCTTCACTCTATCCCTATACGCTGCTGGAATAGGATATAGCTTCGTGTTAAACGGCTCCATATTAACGACTTCTAATTTATGCACATAACCCGTTGCTATTCTGGATTTATTTATTATTAGTTCTGAATTCTTTATTAACAGTGCCTCTACCCTTTCACTTACTTCTTCTGGACATTTGATATTATCATCAATATCCCCCTTTATATCAACTTCACTCTCAAATTTATTAATATTTATACAGTCTCCTTCAACTTCAATGCTCTCCTCATCATCCCATTTTATATATTCCCCCTTTATATCTATTGCCTTACCTTCGGCATTTATTTTTAAACCCAACTTATCTATTATGCACAATACCAAATATTGCATCTACTCTTAACCCTGGCACTATTATAAATTCATTCTCAAAATTATCTTACCCATTTCGCATTCCAGAACTATTATTTTGTTCACACTTGCAAATCTCTTGCTATTTGGTACTATTAAATTAAATTTCCTCATGGGCAACATGTTCCCTATTAATTTTCCCGTTCAACAAAGTCCTCAGACACTAACGACGCTTCAGCTCCCATATCAATGAGTGTTCCACCTAGACTATTTCCAATCCTTAATTTAATTATCGGTAATAAGCTTTTATTCATTTCCTTTTCCATTTCACATTTTATATATTTACGCTGGTGTTCGTATCCATTTATTTTTAAGGGCTTACTTGGTTTGTTCTCTTTCAAAAATCCTGATACGACGTAGATGGTCTTGCCTGACTCGTAACTTCTGCATAGGTACGATTCATTCTTATAGGTTGTGCCGATTGTTCCCGATGTTGTGTTTGTATCATACACAGATTTATATTTCTGTCGTGATTCGTCCGCTCTGCTTCTCTTCTTGGAGTGTCTCTTGTGTTCCAGTTCCTTCTAAAATTATTGTTATAGTAGTTATTGTGGTTGTTTCTATAAAATTGTCTCCCATAATTTCCCCTATTGTTTGATCTATTATTTTCTGTATTTCTTTGCAATCTGTCTAAACTCTCTCGCTGTCTTGGTGCCATCCTACCTTCCAATACACGACTTTGTCCCTACTCATCACAACGTTGTAAATATTCCAAGAAAATCTCCCTATTGACTATGTTTTGAATCACTACATAATGTCTGATTTCTTCGCCAAAATGTCCCGCTAAGTATTTTATGATTTGTGTTTCTTCCATCGGCGGATCTAATTGCTTTGCTAAACTGAATTTTTGTATAGCGTATGTTTCTCTGGTCATTCCTAAATTTTGATTGTATTTCCCTGTAATTAAATTATCTCGCGCCTTGTATTGTTGATTATCCCCCCAAAATTTTCTCAAAAACCTACTTTCAAACTCTTGAAATGTCCCGATTTCATTTTCTATTAAATCAAACCATATCTCCGCGCTTCCTTTCAAAATTGATCTGACGAAGTTTAAATTATACCTTTCATCCGTTGATCCCTGTATTAATTTTCTGATATTATTTAAAAATATTTTTGGATTTATTTTGTAGTCTCCATAAAATTTGGAGTATTGTTCTATTGAAATTTCCTGTCTATTTATCCTAGTATGTTGTAATCCCTGATTTCTACTCACATTTTCAAATTCTGATTTTAAACTACCTAACTCTCGATTCACATCATTAAGTCCTAATTCACAATTTCCTTGAATTTCCCTCATCTTTTTACCTAAGTCTGTAATACGGTCATTTGTCTCTTTTTCAGATGTTTCCTGATCTAGTTTTACTTTCCAGACCTCGTCTCTGACTTTATCTACATCATTCTAGCGAATTTATTTTCGAAATATACCTGCATTTCCGCGATCGTTCGGTTACTTTCCTTTAATCCGTCGCTTATAATTTTTATTTCTGCACCGAGCTTTTCTCCGTTCTCCTTAATCTGCACCTTAATATTTTCCATATTTTCTTCGGTTTTGTCCATTTTCTTGTTTAAGGCTAAAAGAATCGACATCATTTCAGATAATTGTGAGGTTGGTTGTTCCTCGCTTTGACTCCTCGTTAATTGTGGCATTTCCATTTTTAAAATTTTTAAATTATTAGTAATATCTCAAATTCTTTCCGATTTTAAATTCCTAATCCTTTTAGATTAAATTTTACTCGTATTTTTACAAAATTAAATTTTTTAATTTCTCGTTTCTACAAATTTTTTAATTCTTAATTTTCCTTTTCAATTTTTAATTTATTTTTCGTGGTGTTCTCGCCCCTAACTTTGGGTCGCCATAATTACTGTGTTAACTCACCCCACGGCTTAAGCAGCCCATAAATATGCTGTGATATTCGCCGCCCCTACGATTAGGTGCAATAATTTATGCTGTGATAACCCCTGTTACTCTATCACAGCCCCTTATATCACTCAAACACTTGTGAAAATGTAAATTTATAATTATCTTTTGCCACGACTAGCTGATTCAATTAAATAAAGCACTTCTATAATACACAGTATAATGATTGAATATTTACAACTCTTTTAACTATCTTCTCACTTTATATATCATATACATCTGTCAAATTACTAGAAAATCAAGCCAGCAAAACGAGCTTTTTATTACCTTTAAAGACTTATTGAAACGTTTCAAGCAGTCTGTAACTTTTCATAAAACTTTTGCAAGAAACCCCCATTTTGTCGGCTTTTACACTTTAAATTATGATTGAGATAAAACAGTTTAAAAATAAATCATATCAAAAATATTTGAGATAAAACAGTTTCAAAAATAAATCATATTAAAATCTCTAACCTGAATAATTTTCATAGGTGCTCACAAGAATTGAAGTCGATATCCAAATCGTTATTGGTGCGTTTATTTATCATCAATTTGCTTGACCAGGCAGTATTCTCCAAAATTGTATTTTGATCGTAGCGTCTCGTAATTTGGATTCCTATCGTAACATTATTTTACTTGTAATTTATGATTGTAATTTATATCGTAATTGAGATGGTCATTCCGATGGTAGTTGAGATGGTAAATTCAGATTTACATTCCGAGAGTAATTTAGATCAACCTTCAGAGAGGAATTTAGATCGACATTCAGAGCCCTGTTTTATTTATTATTAGAAATGTTATAATTTCCTAAATCTTATTTACTTATGTCTCAGAAATACGGCATAATTTTCACAATTCTACACTTTATAATTTCACTGTTAACAAATATTTATTATTCACGTAAATATTTGGCACTTTCAATTATAGTCACTGTCCAGTTTCAAGGTATACTAACTTGATATTCAATTCTCCAGATATTTATAAGATCGTCCCACTCTTGTTTGTGATTCGCTGGCCTCACGTGCTAGGCGAGGGCAAGTATATTATCACTTGTTATGTTTGGGAAAATTTACCAATTGTATGTATTTTAATTGTGTGACGCGGTGCTTGAAGTCACGTAATTCAATAGTTATATCTTATTTTTACTTCAGGAATCCCAGGAACTTCGTACATATCGAGCACGTAGTCTTGTTTGTTTGCTTTATTCTAATCTAAATTGAATAAATTCGGTATTTGTTTATTTCCCAATAAATTGGATTTTCGAACAACTGTAATTCTCTTAGATCATGTACGCTTTTAAATAGAGCATAATTTCTGCGTGCGTTTACGATAAGATCTTTACACACTTTATGAACGTTTATCTAGCCACTTCATGCAGGTTTTTCACTGATTTAATTTTAATGCGTTTCATTACCTTTTTAAATTCTAATCTCTGCTAGTAGCTACACTTGGATATGTGTTTTAATTGTTTGTACTGCTATATACAGTGTGCTCGCAACTAATAATTTTTATAATAACCTATTTACTCTCCTAATATCTATAATTTCGTGCTTCTGTTGCTTGGGAGTTTCCCTTGCTTATTCTACGACCCCAATGACTTAACCTACCTCTAAATTAACCCTATAATTACAGCATTAATCCCCCAAATTAAAATAAGTTTTTGAAAAATGTTGGTTTTGGCGCCCAGCGTGACACAAAATTTACATTAATTAAAAATATTTTATTTTTATTTCGCTTTACTATGTACACAACTCCTGCATTATTTTTACATTCCCATTCTTATTTTAATATCACCTATTCTATAACTACACATGTATTCCTTCCTAATATTTTATGCTATTTTCAAAATGATCATTATTTACGCACGCCTCTTTCTATCTTTATGAGTCTATATAAAGCATTTCATCTCCCTAAATCCTATCCCTCTATGCTTTCCCCATTTTCATTAATTCGTACAACGTATCATCTCTTCATATTTCTCCTGTTTATCTATTCCCACTTATCTATGCTCTATTGTTTTCTTCAAATATTACCATATGTACAATACCTGTTCCCTAATTTATCCTAATTTATGATGATATCCTAATTTAATTCTCCTATCCTAATTTATGATTGTCCTATCCTATGTTTTTCCTATTCTAATTTATTGTTAAACTATCCTATTTTATAATTACATCCCTATTTCCACTAGTTTATTTTACATTATGTACATTTTTCTCCATTGTCAATAGTTTTCTTATTCCTTGTAGTGGTACATTAAATTTACATGAAATTTTCCCCTGATCACGTCTGAGTCTACCTCCTTCAGTTTATAAGTGTTCCCCCCTACGACCTTGTTTATCAGAAATGGACCTATGTAGGGTAAGTGCAACTTGGCACATGTATGCAGGTGTCTTCTTCCTACTCTTAGATTTTTAATAATTACCTTGTCTCCTATTTGGAATGGAATTCTTTTCTTTATCTTTTCATTCATTTTGTCCACGTACTTTCGTGCTTTTTCCTGTAGCCTTCTCCTGACTCTATGTAATTTTCTCTCCAAGCCTTCCTCTCTTGTTGTAATTTCCCAAGGCCTATCTGGGTACACCTTCCTCATTAAAGTTATAGGAGACTCTCCAGTGACTGTATGTGGTGTATGATTTATAAATCGTTCCACCTTTGGTAAATTTATTTCCCAACTTCGATGATCCTGGTATGTTATCATGCGCAAAAACTTGCAGGTCTCCTGAATGTATCTCTCCACAGCATTTCCTCGAGGATGACGGATGCTATAGAAAACAACCCCTATTTGTTGGTTTTCCCAGTGTGACACAAACCTAACATTATTAAAGTATGTTGCGTTGTCCGCCAGTATTCTTTTGAATTTTCCTTCTTCTGCAATGAATTGCTCTAGTTTTCTGATCGTTTCTACTGTGTTACAATCTCTAGTGGGGAATAACCTTGTGTACTTTGAGAATACATCCATTTCTTCCTACTGGGTACTAAATTACTTAGGTAGTGTACCACAATTAGATCTAATGGATTGTCCACCTGAATGCTTTGAATGACGTTCTGATTCACATGTATTTACCCAGCATGCAAAGATGACACGTGTTCACTGTTTCTTTTATGAGTCCCAGATCCCTCTGAGCATAGAAATTTTCTCGAAACATTAACCACAGTTTTCTAATCCCCAAATGTCCATATGAGATATGTAATTCTTTTATGATTGATACAGCCAATTCCTTGTTGAGCACATACAGGTCTTCACCATTTAAGTATTTTATAAGAAAACCATTAATCTTTAAACTGTTTATAATTTGGATCTACCTTTAACCTATCCTTTATATTTTGTATCCATTCATCATTTTCTTGCATTGCCAGAATTCTCCCATGTGAAAATATCGACTCATCTCTCACTAAGTTATGCATTGCTACAAATATGTCATTTGACTTTAAATTATTATTTATCTTATTTCTGCTAAGAGCATCTGCTACAATATTGTTTTTGCCTTTTATATATCTGATCTCGAAATCAAAATCTTGTAGTAAAAAACCCCATCTGTATATTCTATTGTTTGTAAATCTAGTGTTGAGTAGTGAACACAAAGCGGAGTGGTCTGTTTCAACGATGAAGTGTCTTCCCATCAGGTAGAATTTTAGTCTCGTATCGCGAAGACTACTGCTGCCATTTCCTTCTCACTAATTGTATAATTTAGTTCATGCTTTTTGAGAGTTCTAGATATAAATGAGATGGGTACCTCTATACCATCCTGGATTTGATATAATTCCGCGGCTAAAGCATTATCCGACGCATCTGTTCGTACCACAAATTCCTTTGAGAAGTCTGGGTATCTCAAAATAACTTGCTCATGAAACTGATTTATTAAGCACCGATATGCCTCTTCATGAGCCTCACTCCATGACCATCTAACCCCTTTCTTCAACAAAGCAAATAATGAAATAGCTTTCCGTGAAAATGACGGAATAAACTTTTTATTGAAGTTCATTACTCCCAAAAAGGCTCTTAGAGTGCGTATGTTTCTTGGTCTAGGATATTCTAGTATCTCTAATAGTCTACTTTTGTCCATGAATATGCCCTTATTACTAATTTGATATCCCAAAAATTTTATCTTTTCCTGGAAAAATTCACACTTCTTCATATTTAATTTTAGTCCCGCTAAGTTTAGTTCTAACAGGATCCGTTCAAGATGTACAAAATGTTGTTCTATGTCGTCACTAAAAATTAAAACATCATCCATATAATGTATGCAGAATTCTTCATATGGTCCCAATATACCCTGCATAGCTTTTACTAATGCAACCGTACTTGAAGACAAACCAAAAGGAACCACTTTAAATTGATAAATTTGCCCTTCTATCAAAAAATCCGTATATTTTCTGGATTCACGTTCCAGTGGAATAAGCCAAAATGAATTCTTTAAGTCAATTTTTGAAAATATTTTCTTATTACCTATCGGTGCAAAAATTGTATCCATAGTTGGTGGACTGCTGTATTGAGGATTGGTCCTTTTATTTATTTTCCTAACATCCAAACATAATCTGATGCTGTCATCATTCTTTTTAACCACAACCAAAGCATTTACAAAATGCGTGTTTGCTTTCTCAATGATACCCTCACTTAGCATCTCATTTATCTCTACCTTCACTCTATCCCTATACGCTACTGAAATAGGATATAGCTTCGTGTTAAACGGCTCCATATTAACGACTTCTAATTTATGCACATAACCCGTTGCTATTCTGGATTTATTTATTATTAGTTCTGAATTCTTTATTAACAGTGCCTCTACCCTTTCTCTTACTTCTTCTGGACATTTGATATTATCATCAATATCCCCCTCTATATCAACTTCCCTCTCAAATTTATTAATATTTATAGTCTCCTTCGACTTCAATGCTCTCCTTATCATCCCATTTTATATATTCCCCCTTTATATCTATTGCCTTACCTTCGGCATTTATTTTTAAACCCAACTTATCTATTATGTCCATACCAAATATTGCATCTACTCTTAACCCTGGCACTATTATAAATTCATTCTCAAAATTATCTTACCCATTTTGCATTCCAGAACTATTATTTTGTTCACACTTGCAAATCTCTTGCTATTTGGTACTATTAAATTAAATTTCCTCATGGGCAACATGTTCCCTATTAATTATTCCCGTTCAACAAAGTCCTCAGACACTAACGACGTTTCAGCTCTCGTATCAATGAGTGTTCCACCTAGACTATTTCCAATCCTTAATTTAATTATCGGTAATAAGCTTTTATTCATTTCCTTTTCCATTTCACATTTTATATATTTACGCTGGTGTTCATATCCATTTATTTTTAAGGGCTTACTTGGTTTGTTCTCTTTCAAAAATCCTGATACGACGTAGATGGTCTTGCCTGACTCGTAACTTCTGCATAGGTACGATTCATTCTTATAGGTTGTGCCGATTGTTCCCGATGTTGTGTTTGTATCATACACTGATTTATATTTCTGTCGTGATTCGTCCGCTCTGTTTCTCTTCTTGGAGTGTCTCTTGTGTTCCAGTTCCTTCTAAAATTATTGTTATAGTAGTTATTGTGGTTGTTTCTATAAAATTGTCCCCCATAATTTCCCCTATTGTTTGATCTATTATTTTCTGTATTTTTTGCAATCTGTCTAAACTCTCTCGCTGTCTTGGCGCCATCTTACCTTCCAATACACGACTTTGTCCCAACTCATCACAACGTTGTAAATATTCCAAGAAAATCTCCCTATTGACTATGTTTTGAATCACTACATAATGTCTGATTTCTTCGCCAAAATGTCCCGCTAAGTATTTTATGATTTGTGTTTCTTCCATCGGCAGATCTAATTGCTTTGCTAAACTGAATTTTTGTATAGCGTATGTTTCCTGGTCATTCCTAAATTTTGATTGTATTTCCCTGTAATTAAATTATCTCGCGCCTGGTATTGTTGATTATCCCCCCAAAATTTTCTCAAAAACCTACTTTCAAACTCTTGAAATGTCCCGATTTCATTTTCTATTAAATCAAACCATATCTCCGCGCTTGCTTTCAACATTAATCTGACGAAGTTTAAATTATACCTTTCATCCGTTGATCCCTGTATTAATTTTCTGATATTATTTAAAAATATTTTTGGATTTATTTTGTTGTCTCCATAAAATTTGGAGTATTGTTCTATTGAAATTTCCTGTCTATTTATCCTAGTATGTTGTAATCTGATTTTAAACTACCTAACTCTCGATTCACATCATTAAGTCCTAATTCACAATTTCCTTGAATTTCCCTCATCTTTTTACCTAAGTCTGTAATACGGTCATTTGTCATTTTTTCAGATGTTTCCTGATCTAGTTTTACTTTCCAGACCTCGTCTCTGACTATATCTACATCATCCATCATTTTAGCGAATTTATTTTCGTAATATACCTGCATTTCCGCGATCGTTCGGTTACTTTCCTTTAATCCGTCGCTTATAATTTTTATTTATGCACCGAGCTTTTCTCCGTTCTCCTTAATCTGCACCTTAATATTTTCCATATTTTCTTCGGTTTTGTCCATTTTCTTGTTTAAGGCTAAAACAATCGACATCATTTCAGATAATTGTGAGGTTGGTTGTTCCTCGCTTTGACTCCTCGTTAATTGTGGCATTTCCATTTTTAAAATTTTTAAATTATTATTAATATCTCAAATTCTTTCCGATTTTGAATTCCTAACCCTTTTAGATTAAATTTTACTCGTATTTTTACAAAATTAAATTTTTAAATTTCTCGTTTCTACAAATTTTTAAATTCTTAATTTTCCTTTTCAATTTTTAATTTATTTTTCGTGGTGTTCTCGCCCCTAACTTTGCGTCGCCATAATTACTGTGTTAACTCGCCCCACGGCTTAAGCAGCCCATAAATATGCTGTGATATTCGCCGCCCCTACGATTGGGTGCAATAATTTATGCTGTGATAACCCCTGTTACTCTATCACAGCCCCTTATATCACTCAAACACTTGTGAAAATGTAAATTTAGAATTATCTTTTGCCGCGATTAGCTGATTCAATTAAATAAAGCACTTCTATAATACACAGTATAATGATTGAATATTTACAGCTCTTTTAACTATCTTCTCACTTTATATATCATATACATCTGTCAAATTACTAGAAAATCAAGCCAGCAAAACGAGCTTTTTATTACCTTTAAAGACTTATTGAAACGTTTCAAGCTGTCTGTAACTTTTCATAAAACGTTTGCAAGAAACCCCCAATTTGTCGGCTTTTACACTTTAAATTATGATTGAGATAAAACAGTTTAAAAATAAATCATATCAAAAATATTTGAGATAAAACAGTTTCAAAAATAAATCATATCAAAATCTCTAACCTGAATAATTTTCATAGGTGCTCCCAAGAATTGAAGTCGATATCCAAATCGTTATTGATGCGTTTATTTATCATCAATTTGCTTGACCAGGCAGCATTCTCCAAAATTGTATTTTGATCGTAGCGTCTCGTAATTTGAAGTTCTACAGGAATCGTAACATTATTTTACTTGTAATTTATGATTGTAATTTATATCGTAATTGAGATGGTCATTCCGATGGTAGTTGAGATGGTAAATTCAGATTTACATTCCGAGAGTAATTTAGATCAACCTTCAGAGAGGAATTTAGATCGACATTCATTAAATCGACATTCAGAGCCCTGTTTTATTTATTATTAGAAATGTTATAATTTCCTAAATCTTATTTACTTACGTCTCAGAAATACGGCATAATTTTCACAATTCTACATTTTATAATTTCACTGTCAACAAATATTTATTATTCACGTACATATTTGGCACTTTCAATTATAGTCACTGCCCAGTTTCAAGGTATACTAACTTGATATTCAATTCTCCAGATATTTATAAGATCGTCCCACTCTTGTTTGTGATTCGCTGGCCTCACGTGCTAGGCGAGTCCAAGTATATTATCACTTGTTATGTTTGAGAAAATTTACCAATTGTATGTATTTTAATTGTGTGACGCGGTGCTTGAAGTCACGTAATTCAATTGTTATACCTTATTTTTACTTCAGGAATCCCAGGAACTTCGTACATATCGAGCACGTAGTCTTATTTGTTTGCTTTATTCTAATCTAAATTGAATAAATTCGGTATTTGTTTATTTCCCAATAAATTGGATTTTCGAACAACTGTAATTCTCTTAGATCACGTACGCTTTTAAATAGAGCATAATTTCTGCGTGCGTTTACGATTTACACACTTTATGAACGTTTATCTAGCCACTTCATGCAGGTTTTTCACTGATTTAATTTTAATGAGTTTCATTACCTTTTTAAATTCTAATCTCTGCTAGTAGCTACACTTGGATATGTGTTTTAATTGTTTGTACTGCTATATACAGTGTGCTCGCAACTAATAATTTTTATAATAACCTATTTACTCTCCTAATATCTATAATTTCGTCCCTCTGTTGCTTGGGAGTTTCCCTTGCTTATTCTACAACCCCAATGACTTAACCTACCCCTAAATTAACCCTATAATTACAGCATTAAATACATACAGTGTGATCAAAATAATAGGTAACAAAGAGGAAATTTTTTTAATATGCATTTTAGAGGAAAAAGTTGTTTAGCAAAAAAAGTCCTGCTTTATCTTAAATTAATAATAGCATGTATATTTTCAACAAATTTTAACTCGTTACTGAAATTTTTCTGTCCGTCTGTTAAGTCGTTCGCACATTTTTTCAAATTCTAATTTTTTGACTTCTGAATCTTAACGAATATGTATGGATTACAGCGGAATTTAAAAATTCTGATTTCAAATTTAAATTCAACATGAAAAAGTTCACAAAAAATTGTATTACGAAAACTTTGTGCCTGTTAAGATAAAAAAGTTATGGGCGTTAAAAGTTTTTCCTGGCAATGCTAGCATACCCTTTTTTAACTGGTAACACTTTTAATAAAATTCATAAATCACGTAACCCGTTTTGTAATTTAGTTTTTTAATGTCATTGTAATAAAAGTTACATTACTTATGCCGTTTACCATCATAACAATGAGTAACAGAGGAAAATCTTTTTATTATACATTTTAGAAAAAAAAGTTGTTGGGCAAAAAAGGTCCTGCTTTATCTTAAATTAATAACAGCATGTATATTTTCAAGGTACTATAGCTCGTTACTGAAATTTTTCTGTCCGTCTGTTCTGTAATTCGCGTATTTTTCGAATCTTAATATTTTGATTTTAGAATCTTAAAGAAATCCGGTAAAAAACATTTAATAAGCACACATAAATCCAAACATCCCTTTGGGATAAAGAAGTGATTTTAAAGCTTCAAGTTGTAATTATCTTACATTTGCTGTTGAAGTATTTAAAACTTTTCTTAAATAAATCGAATTTTCTAATTGCAAACATAAATTTACTACTATATGAAAAATTATGCACCCACAGATCCCTCAGCTGTCTGGATACACTTTTCAGTTTTCTTACGCATTTCCTGGATAGCGTTTTTCATCATTTGTGGTGGCATATTATGACATTCATGAAGTATTCGTTCTATCAACTCGTTTCTTGAACGTGGTCAACTGGCATACACTTTTTGTTTTAAATAACCCCACAAGAAGTAGTCTAGTGGGATTAAGTCTGGTGATCTGACTGCCCATTTAACTATTGCTAAATCATTATCTGAACAACGACCAATCCATTTTTTTGGGAATTTTTTTGAATTTGCTGAATATTGATTGCGACACTCAATTATCCAATGAGGGTGGTCTCTCCTCCAATGCCTTGAATTTTGGGAACAAACTATTTCGTTAGTGGTAAATGTAGCTTCATCTGAATACATAATTTGATTCCAAAAATTTCTATTTTCTTGCAGTTTTTCAATAAACCATCCACTAAATTCCAAACGTAAATCCCGATCCCTTTCTAGTATAGTATGTATAATTTTCGGTTTGTGTGGTTTATACTTGTGCTTTTTCAAAATGTTTTGAACAGTGTCATAACACAAACCTAAATTCCGGCCAATTTGTCCTATTGAAATTTTTTTATTTTCTTCAACAGCTAATAAAACTTCTAATTTGGTTTCGTCATGATTAAGATGATGATACGTTCCTTTGTAAAAAAAATTTGGTGTGCATTGTTTAACCTTACGTAGTACCTCTGCTACGGTTTTATGACTAACGGTTTTGTTAGGATGATTAAAATTAAATTCATTCGCTGCTTCTCTACATGTTCTGTAATTATTTCCTACTATTAAAACAATTTCAACTTTTTTATTACAATGACACTAGAAAACTAAATTACAAAACAAAAACTAAACTGACAAAACGGGTAACGTGATTTATGAATTTTATTAAGTGTTACCAGATGAAAATAGGTACGCTAGCATTGCCAGGAGAAACTTTAAACCTCCATAACTTTTTTATCTTAACAGGCATAAAGTTTTCGTAATACGATTTTTTGTGTATTTTTTCATGTTGAATTCAAATCTGAAATCAAAATTTTTAAATTCCACTGTAATCCATACGTATTCGTTAAGATTCAGAAGCCAAAATATTAGAATTCAAAAAAATGTGCAAACGACTGAACAAATGAACATAAAAATTTCAGTAACGAGTTAAAATTTGTTGAAAATATACATGCTGTTATTAATTTAAGATAAAGGACTTTTTTGCCCATCAACTTTTTTCCCTAACATGCATAATAAAAAAGTTTCCCTTTTGTGACCTATTATTTTGATCACGCTGTATATATATATATATATATATATATTGCTGTGATAAGGGGTTGTTTAGGGGTGTATTGTATAGCAAGGGTCGTGTAGTAACCATAAATTGCGATAGGAAGCAGAAAACTCCATTTATTTAGCAGAAAAATAAGTAATTCTTATATTATGTAAATAGTAGGCATTTAACACCCTGTATATAGACCATAATTAGTTTTAAACAATGCGAATAAGCATATCTTACAACAATAGTACCCGTATTTAGCATAGAAATAGGTAATTCATACATTAGGTAAATAACAAGTATTCAACACTCGGTATAAGACCTTTATTAGCTTTAAGTAATGCAAGTGAGAATATCTTTCAGTAAAAGTACGCGTATTCAGAGGAAAGGATAGTACAGATAATTAAACACGCATTGAGAAGTGTTCTAATTAGTTTGTTACGTTCAAAACCCTGCAAACAATTTTTCCTGCGTTTATTTTTAAAATGCCCTAAATTTCCTCAACAAGCTCGATTTCCCGCTATTTGAATTAGTATTATTTAATAAAATTTCTCAATTAATTACTTCGTATTAAGGTTTGCTTTAAACAGCTGCTTAGGAAACATTACGTTACAAAGTAGTTGTAATAAATTCTAGCACCTGCAATGATTACATTTTAAGTAAAAGCTGCATGTAAATGTGCAGCTTTCTTCTAAAAGATAAGACCGCTTACAACCTGCCTACATCTGCTTACAATGGACTTGTTATCTGGTATTCTGCAGCTGTTAAGATGTTACAAAGTAACAAAATTGTTCTTCTTTGTTTAAAACCCTTTGATAATTGCGTTATCTGCTTGTTGGCAAGCTGCTACAGTTCGTCTTTCGGCAACTGTTGTCTGGAAATTCTGCACACATAGTAATTCGGCGATATCTTTGAAAATCAAATACGCTACCCACATACATGAGTCTGGCCTTATAAAATAGGGACCGTGCTTTGAAAGAAATTATTACCAAAAAGATACATGATGTAAAGTCGCGTTATTAGAAATGCTCTCTGAGCTTGTATAAGTGAAGTTGGTGGTTCCAGCATGCAGCCAGCCCATAGAGAAATCCAGCCGCATTTTTCCAAGCCTTTAGATGAGACCAGCATGAAGCTGATTGCTCAAGATACAGTTTTCCTATTTCCATAATTCTTTTTTGCTGCGTGAAGAATAAACTTTTCATTTGCTGCTATTGCTTATAATTATCTGATAAATTGGCACCACCCCGTTACAAAACTTACATGCACGATGCACGAACAACTATGTGATTCTACTATAAATTAAAAATTAATTAATCAATGTTTATGTTGGAATCCTTCTTTAGTGTTTCTTTTGTCTTTTTAACGTAAACCATTTACTTATAAATTTAAAACTAGTTGACACATGATTAATTTAAGTTAGGGTGTCTAATTTTAATATTATATTATTTCTGAGGAGGTGCACTTCACAAAGCAGCATGTACATATAATTTAGGTATATTTCTTTTTCTAGATTTACTGTACAGTGTATGCTTAATTTTCTTTTATATGTATATAAAGTAAACCATTAAGTAAGTATTAGATTACAAGATGTTATATTTGATTACCAATTTTTATATGTTATGACACAATCACGATTACGCAACTTATTTATTTTATTGCTTTGTAAATAATCTTCCAAGATTCGATGTTATCAATAGAGTATCTCAGAGGTTTCCAATGTGTTTTTGTTTTCACCCACGCCCCCCTCCGACGTTTTTGAGCTAGCCCAATTCTACCATTCTATCCCCCGTTCTGTTGCGGTATTCGGCGTAAACGATTTCTCTACTTACTTTTACTGCTGTCTTTTGTGTTTGCGCGGAATACCGTAACAAGTTATAATATAATACGAAGATGAAAGATAAAACTTAACAAAGTTTCACGCAATTACGCACAAATAATCAACATTTTGATAAGAAAACGCAGGTTTCAAAAATAAATAAACGGAAGTAAAATGGAGGTTACATCATGTATTTTGTTTAAATATGGAAAACGCGATATCTAAACAAAACAACTTATGGTCTAGTTAGCGAATAATAAGGTGACAAATAAACACATTACACAGAAAGCCAAGTATATTACATCAGAAACCACTTCAAATGCATAAAATACAAAAACCTTATTGGTTAAGATATCTACAGACTTGTTGAAAACCCAGCCCACATACAAGTGGGATGAGCCTATATTAACACCGAGCAAAGGTAAGACAGTTTTTTTTAAACTCAAGCAGGGCCAAGCTGCGTCACTGTGAATAAAAGTCACGCGTAATTTTAAATATTTAATAATATAATAGTGTATGTTATAGTGACAAATAAGTGCTACAACTATGGAGACTTCTTTTGCCGTTTAATGTGAGTAGAATTTGGAGTAATTTATTTAAACTAATAATATAATAATAGGACTCCAAATGTGATAATCCTAATGGATGGTATAATAATTTAAATGTATGGATAATTCAAGTATATGATAATATTTCGAGTATGTGGTATAATATTTTGAATGTGATGACAATAATTTAAATGCATGAATACTTCAAATCTTGGTGAAAATAATTCTAATTGATGGTATAATATTTCAAATGAGTGGATAGATATTATAGTTGATGATAATTCAAATATGGGGATATTTTAAATTGATTAATGTAATATTTAAAATCAGCGTCGACGATTTTGGTACAATTTAGAGTTGCAAGATTCAATGCAAATAAAATAAAGAAGCACAAAGTAATTTATGGAAACCAAGGGGTTCAATTAAGCAGAGCAGGCAGTGATAGACGAATGTAACAGGTCAGATCTAATTAGTTTTAAGATATTTTTTCTATTTAAATTTCAATACTGAATTTACTTAATTTATACAAATGTGTAACGAAGTCAGCAACTAACATTGCATATGTTAAAAGTACGTAATATTATAAAGGGGTTTAGAACGTTCTAGGTTTCTTTGGTAAATGGGTAGGTTTTGGTGACTTTAGATCGATTTCAAAGCATATAAATTTTGGGATAAATAAGACTTATGATATTGATTGATTGAAGGGTGTATTTTAATATTTTTCGAAACTTGTAAATAATATTTCTTTTCATTATATGAAATTAATTGACTTCGTTTTATAATTCAAATAAAGAGGTAATCATAAAGGGGTAAAAGAGAGAAAAATTAATCATCATAACGTTGTGCACTCTGTGTAGAATAATAAAAGCTAGCCGTGGCATAATAGTAAAATTAGGGAGATTTAAATTTGATTAGAAAACACAGAGAGGTGGAGTTATAGAAAACGACATAACAGCGAGTACGGCGTTATCATATCAATATATATATTGCTGTGAAACCTCCCTTTATAAAAATCGAGCCTCTGCTAATTGGATGTCACTGAATGCTGTGTTTCCCTAAAAATTGAATCGAGCCTCACTTTTGGGCGTCAAGAATGCTGTGATACCACCAAAATCCGGGTACTCCGCTTTTCGAATCGAGCCCCTACGAATTGGATGTCAAGAATGCTGTGAATCCTACAAAAAGCTATTCATTACCTTAACTGTGTTGGTCCATTGACTTTCTTCTGTTAATCGCCTCGGCTGCTCCTCTAGATAGCTTTCATCCTCATACATAAAAAAAAACAAACACATTCCTACCACAAACATCAACGTCAACTCTATTTACATCAATATTCACAATACATTAAAATTTCAAAATTAATATTCAGCATAAATTTTAATATCGGAAAATTTCAAAATTAAATTTATTATCATTTTAATGTGCATCCAGAATTAAAGTCCTTGTAGGATGCCTACTAATTACTATAACAATATATGCAGAGTACAAAGGGAGCATCTACCACCCCTTTACGTTAATTAACCAGGTTCGTCTAATTGAGCTCAAAGACATACCCAAATTTTCATCATAATCCAGAACATCAATACTAAATACCCCTTTCTACTTAAACAAGCAAATTTCACCTTAAAATTAAAATTTTATTGCTAGTACAATTTCACTACTGTCCATTTTGAGTAAATCAATTATAAAGTTATTCAACACACACAAAAATGTCAAACAAAATAGTATAATTTACCTGAAGTTCACTGCACTCGTAGCTTCAATGTACATCGTCCCTTTTGTCAATCACACCATTCCAACTGGATTATATTTACAGCTTCTGATTCTCAATGCTTTTAAAATTCTCTCCATCACCATTTATCTAAAGTTGTTTCAGGGCTTTTCCGGAACTCCTCTGTGTATATCTGACCCCTGTTTCGTGGATCCAGACACGTTTTTGAACCATTTAACTATTAACACCCCCGAAAAATAGCAAAGAAATTCATACTTCTTTCACCAATATACGCCAAAACTGCCTACTTTTGTGTATACATTTGTCGTTGTAAATTTTGCTAATTGGTACAGTGATACTAAATTTTATTACCTTGTATCTAAGTGCACTGAAGTACATTCATGTTAGCACGTAAATAACAAACTATTTTGAATCACTAAAATATACGAGCAAACTTCAAATTATTTTATCAAACTAAAATGCACTGTTTAACATCTTGAATCAAGTCGCGGATGTAAGAGAGCTTTTAACGCATCGAATAGTCAAAAGTCTAAGAGAGCCGAAATTCATATTACCACCGGTATATATAGCGAATAGCCGGCACGTCGCTTTTGTCCTCAAAACAGACAATTCTTAAGAATTTCTCATGCTATGTTCCCAGTCCGTAGCCTGTGCGTCGGTTTTTACGAATTTTGTACTCGCCCCATTTAAATCTCAGAAATTCTCACACGGCACGCAAACATGTCCGAGAAAAACTAATTAATTTTGTACAGAAATTGTTGTTTCTACCTCTGATATTTGCATCCTATTTTCAACCAATTGTGACCCTCGTGACGTTGCTTAAATCACGCCTTTACTATATGTGTCTTTGCTTGACGCATTTCTCTTTCCTTTTCTAACCTGTTCGTATTGGTGCAAATTGATATTCTTTATTATCGATTATTTTCCAGTCCATGTGGACTATCTGGGTTAAATAACCCCGTATCGCACCTTCTCGTGAATATTAAGCCCCGGTTTCTCCAAGATTCTTTGTAAACATTAATTATCTGCAAAATTTTCGCCGAATGAGCTTTTTAAATAAACCCTGTTTTGTATTTCGTGCTAAAGCATCTGACCGTTTCCAATATCCTTAGAATCGACATGTTTATCTAAACAAATTAAACTGAAATTGCCTTTTAAAATACGCAGGTGTGTTCAAACATCCTACTTCTAACTAACACTTCTAGGATTTGCATTTTATTGGGTTTTTACAAGTTTCTATAGATATTATCTGTTACTAACAATTCAATTAAAAATAATACCCTTTAATTTTCAGTGAATCCTAATTAAATATTCAATTACTATCTGTACACTTTGTCTACTACTTGTTACCCAGAATAGGGTTAATTAATATAAATTTTGCACGTAATTTCCATTTGTTTAGGAATAATTACATTACACGCAGAGCTTTTTAATACTGCTTCTTTTGATATAAAGCGTCTTGTACATGATTTTAAATCTCTTATTTTTACTGAAACGACCGAATTTATTTATGCTTCATGGTTTTAATAAAACGTATTATCTAATAAAATTCCTTATACACGGTGATTAAAATTATTTGATGTGATTATTTAATTTTCTACCCTGGTCTAAATATGAGTATTTTCCCCCTATTTGAATACAAATAATCCCACTTATTTGAATGCAAATATAAAGCATTTAGACAAAAAAATTACAAAAAAAATTGCCTATCTCTCTCTACCCTTATCTATCTAACTTACCTACTTTGTCTCCAATCCAAAAAAAATATTTACACCTATCCTATATCCCTATCCTATTCCTAACTCTCACCTAATTTTATAAACTGAAATTATCCCTAACTTCATCCTACTTATCCATCTAATCCTATATACCTATCCTATTCCTAACTTTTAACTAATCTTCACTATACTTTACTTCCCCCTACCTAATCCTATATACCTATCCTACCCTTACTCTATTCCTAACTCTCCACTAATCTTATTTGAAATATCTACACTTACCCTATCTTATTTTCTTCCTACATTTACTATTTATTCTCATCCTAAACCTATTTCTAATTATCTCCCATATTTATCCTATACCTAGTTTTATTTTCTATACACACCTACTTCTACTCTTCTATATACACCTATTCTATTTAAATCTAACTCTCTTCTTGACCCTCCAAGTCTTTCTTCTTACCATCCTAATACTCTTCATCCCTATCTCTCCCCCTTCTATATCTATACTTAACATCTCTATTATCTCACATACAATAAACTTATCATCCCTCTTATCCTGACTCTTAAATATTACTTCTTCTTCAGTCCCTACACTTGTCTGTTTCTCATTTATTGTTGTTTCCCTTTCTGCCGACAAACCAAACGATACTACTTTACAATTCTCGATTTTTCCCTCTACAGAAAATCCTATGTACCTTCTAGACTTCTTATGTAATGGAATCCGCCAGAATGAATCCCTTAAATCTACTTGATTAAAAACAAACTTGCCATCTTTACTTAATTTCGCCTTCACCTGCTCCTGATATGCTGCTTCTACCCCCACTAATTCTGCATGTTTTTGTACTAAAGCTTGAACCTCTACTATCCTATCCTCTGGACATCTTATTGTGTTGATCTGTTTAACTTCATCATCCTCTACCTCTACTACATTAATACTAAACCCCGTGTCATCCTCTGTGACTTCATAACTGCCCTTCCATGGCACTACCTTATCCTTAATCCTTACTACCTTCCTCTCCATATCTATCAAAACCCCTAACTTCATCATACAGTCAACACCTAAAATGCTCTGAAACTTCAGTCCAGGTACAATTACAAACTCCTGTTCACAGCTTAAACCTCCTATATCTATCCTAAGCACCACAACACTATTTACTACAGCAAACTTCTTTTTATTTGGAGCTACTAAATGGCTACGCTTTATAGGCATAATTCTATCACAAACCTTATCCCTAATTTTGCTGACGAATTCCTCCGATATTAAACTCGCCTCTGCCCCTGTATCAAGTAATACTTCTACATTATTCTCAAAAATTTCTAAATAATTGGCAAACATAATTTTTCCTCAGTTTCTGGCTCTACTTCCTCCTCAATTTTGAAAAATTCAAGTGGATGTTCATATACATTTACACTGAAATCTAGTGGTCTGTCGCGTTCTAAAAATCCTGTCCAGGTCTGTTTTCCCTACTCGGTCCTGGTCTAGCCGTCACCTCAGCGTATGTCCTAGGCGTTTCCACTCGTTCCGTGTCTGTGTTAGCAGTCCCGCTCATGTCTGGTGAACTATTCATTCTGGTAGGTCCCGGTCTCAGTGCAGGTCCCCTTCCTAAACTATTACTTCTAACATATGGTCGTCTCTGTTCCCAATTCTGTCGCTGGTATCCGTAACTATTCCCCTGTCTAGCGTAGTTGTCCCGTCTATTGTCAAACCTAACTGTGTTGATCTGTCTTTCCCTATTTTCCCGAGGTCGTCCACTACTTACGTCGTCGTACCTCTGCAGGTATTCTAGAAACATTTCTCTGTCCACTATGTTCTGTAGTGCTACGTGTTGTCTTATTTCTGCCTCGAAGTGTCGTGATAAGTACTTAATAATTTGTCGGTCCGTCAGTGGTGGGTTCAGTTGCTTTGCTATGCTATACTTGCGTATAGCATATTGCTCTACTTCCTGAAAATTCTCCCTTAAATTTCCCTGTGATTAAGTCGCCTCGACCTGGTCTTGTCTGTGGTCACCCAGTAGTGCTTTAAAAATTTGTTTTCAAAGTCCTGATACGTGTCTATGTCCTGTCCTACTAAATTGTACCATGCTTCCGCATTGTCCTTTAATAAAGCCTTTATCGTATTCAGTTTAGTCTGTTCGTCAAATAAATTTCCCACTAGATTTCTTACACTATTAATAAAAATTTGTGGATTTACCCTGTTATCGCCATAAAACTTCATGTGTTGGTCCAATGATACTCCACCTGTAGAAAATCTGGGACCATCCCCCGTTAAATTCGACATGTTGTATTTGATACTACTAACTTCGCGTTCTACCCTGCCTAACTGATCCCTACATGAGTCTGTCACTTCAGTCATTTTACATTAATCTCTTCTTCACAAAATGCGTACGGACCTTAAATGTCCCATTTCCTGTCGAAGACCTGTAATATCATGCTCATTTTTTTCAACCCTATTTTCAACCTCCCCCATTTTCACGGTAAGACTATTTTTAAACTCTGTAAATTCTCTCGTCGATTTTTCTATTTTATCCCCTAATTCCTGATTTAATTGGTCAAATTTCTTATTCGATTCTTCACTCATCCTCTCTAACATTCTCAATATCATCTCGTTTCCTTGATCCCCTGATTCCGTCCTCGACTGATCTCTACTGCCTCCAGCTTCTTCCATTTTCGAATTTTTCCCACACAATGCACTATCGTCACTTCCAATTTCCACTCCTTGACTCCTTAACCACTCTTTTCTCTGCATACGTTCAAATCACTCACACACACTCTAACTACTCTTAAATTTATACACAAACAGAAACTCTCTCTCTCAGATCGCCAGTTTCCTGGAATAAAATCACAAAAATTTTATTTGGAACTCGAGCCTCACTTTTGGGTCGCCAAAGAATGCTGTGAAACCTCCCTTTATAAAAATCGAGCCTCTGCTAATTGGATGTCACTGAATGCTATGTTTCCCTAAAAATTGAATCGAGCCTCACTTTTGGGCGTCAAGAATGCTGTGATACCACCAAAATCCGGGTACTCCGCTGAATCGAGCCCCTACGAATTGGATGTCAAGAATGCTGTGAATCCTACAAAAGCTATTCATTACCTTAACTGTGTTGGTCCATTGACTTTCTTCTGTTAATCGCCTCGGCTGCTCCTCTAGATAGCTTTCATCCTCATACATAAAAACAAACACATTCCTACCACAAACATCAACGTCAACTCTATTTACATCAATATTCACAATACATTAAAATTTCAAAATTAATATTCAGCATAAATTTTAATATCGGAAAATTTCAAAATTAAATTTATTATCATTTTAATGTGCATCCAGAATTAAAGTCCTTGTAGGATGCCTACTAATTACTATAACAATATATGCAGAGTACAAAGGAGCATCTACCACCCCTTTACGTTAATTAACCAGGTTCGTCTAATTGAGCTCAAAGACATACCCAAATTTTCATCATAATCCAGAACATCAATACTAAATACCCTTTCTACTTAAACAAGCAAATTTCACCTTAAAATTAAAATTTTATTGCTAGTACAATTTCACTACTGTCCATTTTGAGTAAATCAATTATAAAGTTATTCAACACACACAAAAATGTCAAACAAAATAGTATAATTTACCTGAAGTTCACTGCACTCGTAGCTTCAATGTACATCGTCCCTTTTGTCAATCACACCATTCCAACTGGATTATATTTACAGCTTCTGATTCTCAATGCTTTTAAAATTCTCTCCATCACCATTTATCTAAAGTTGTTTCAGGGCTTTTCCGAACTCCTCTGTGTATATCTGACCCTGTTTCGTGGATCCAGACACGTTTTTGAACCATTTAACTATTAACACCCCCGAAAAATAGCAAAGAAATTCATACTTCTTTCACCAATATACGCCAAAACTGCCTACTTTTGTGTATACATTTGTCGTTGTAAATTTTGCTAATTGGTACAGTGATACTAAATTTTATTACCTTGTATCTAAGTGCACTAAAGTACATTCATGTTAGCACGTAAATAACAAACTATTTTGAATCACTAAAATATACGAGCAAACTTTAAATTATTTTATCAAACTAAAATGCACTGTTTAACATCTTGAATCAAGTCGCGGATGTAAGAGAGCTTTTAACGCATCGAATAGTCAAAAGTCTAAGAGAGCCGAAATTCATATTACCACCGGTATATATAGCGAATAGCCGGCACGTCGCTTTTGTCCTCAAAACAGACAATTCTTAAGAATTTCTCATGCTATGTTCCCAGTCCGTAGCCTGTGCGTCGGTTTTTACGAATTTTGTACTCGCCCCATTTAAATCTCAGAAATTCTCACACGGCACGCAAACATGTCCGAGAAAACTAATTAATTTTGTACAGAAATTGTTGTTTCTACCTCTGATATTTGCATCCTATTTTCAACCAATTGTGACCCTCGTGACGTTGCTTAAATCACGCCTTTTACTATATGTGTCTTTGCTTGACGCATTTTCTTTCCTTTTCTAACCTGTTCGTATTGGTGCAAATTGATATTCTTTATTATCGATTATATTTTAGTCCATGTGGACTATCTGGGTTAAATAACCCCGTATCGCACCTTCTCGTGAATATTAAGCCCCGGTTTCTCCAAGATTCTTTGTAAACATTAATTATCTGCAAAATTTTCGCCGAATGAGCTTTTTAAATAAACCCTGTTTTGTATTTCGTGCTAAAGCATCTGACCGTTTCCAATATCCTTAGAATCGACATGTTTATCTAAACAAATTAAACTGAAATTGCCTTTTAAAATACGCAGGTGTGTTCAAACATCCTACTTCTAACTAACACTTCTAGGATTTGCATTTTATTGGGTTTTTACAAGTTTCTATAGATATTATCTGTTACTAACAATTCAATTAAAAATAATACCCTTTAATTTTTAGTGAATCCTAATTAAATATTCAATTACTATCTGTACACTTTGTCTACTACTTGTTACCCAGAATCGGGTTAATTAATATAAATTTTGCACGTAATTTCCATTTGTTTAGGAATAATTACATTACACGCAGAGCTTTTTAATACTGCTTCTTTTGATATAAAGCGTCTTGTACATGATTTTAAATCTCTTATTTTTACTGAAACGACCGAATTTATTTATGCTTCATGGTTTTAATAAAGCGTATTATCTAATAAAATTCCTTATACACGGTGATTAAAATTATTTGATGTGATTATTTAATTTTCTACCCTGGTCTAAATATGAGTAATATATATATATATATATATATATATATATATATATATATATTGTGTATATTTGAAAATAAAATTTAAGATAATTGTTATAATTATTGCATATTGGTAGTTTCTTTTATTTTGCTTATAAATTTTGATTTTCCGTGTGATAATTTAGATTAAATATTTAAATAAAGCGTTTCACATGAGATATAAAAAAATTTATACATATCTTGCCCAAATCGTTTTTATATTTGTGCCCAACATAAAACTGTATTACTTCGTATGTCAAGGTATTCACTATATTATAATTTTAGAATGTTTTGTGTGTGTGCATGCTTCCTGGCATGCACGTGTGTGTGTGTTGTAACTATTTTGTGAATTGTTTTTTAAATTCTGTTTCTCAGAAAATGTTTTTGAGTGTCTCTAGATGAGTGGTGTCAGTTCGAAGTTTGAAAAATGTTAAAAAGAATTTTCGATTTTTTTGTCGGTGGAGGCGATTTATGGAGCCAATTACATTGTATTACTTTTGAATTACGAATATTACCTTGTATTACGCATTAAATATTGAATTATTTTGTATTACATGTAATTTTTGTATTAGGTGTACAAATTTTCATCAGCGGTTTGCCCCTCGAAGTTTTCAACTATATTGCGTGATAATGATATATTAATTTAAAAATTCATTCAAATAAATATATAGGTATGTAAAATAATTTATTGTTATTAAATTTAAATACTAATAAATGTTTGTTTATATTTTCACTAGAGTTGTTCAATCGTCACTAGTAAGTTTGTTTTTTTACATTCACCTTCACCAGTATAAAAGTATTGCTTTGACATTTGAAAAATCTGATCACCTTATTAGAACACAATTTAACATCATCGCCATGACGCCTATTTTTGGCTATTGTATACAATAAATTAAGATTAAAAAACTTACCTTAGTTTTGTCTCCCTCAATCGGATTCATTATTACAGAAAATGAATATTGTACGCCTACAACAAACTTCAACCTAATAAACGCAATTCGATGTTGATTATTATAGTACAAATAATGCAGTGGCGGCTACTCGTTTGTCAAAAGATGACTACCGCTATGTAACTACCAACCACAAGTGGGAGCCTCTCTCACAAGTCTCTAAAATTAAAATCAATAAAACAACGGAGTTTGCTGAAGCTGTTGATGGCGAGCATGCCAATTTTTTCGCATAAATCATACCGATTGAGTTTATGTTATTTACGGCAAATATAGGAGAATTATATAAATACAGGGATAATAAAATTGAGTCATGAATTTCCATTTTAAAGGTTAGGAGCATCCAATCGAGCTATTTTAAGATGTTGAATAGTGTGACATTTCTGATTGGTTGTTACATTCCTGTATGTATCAGCCAGATTTCAGAACTAGTGAACTTGTGCATGTGACTAATGATTAAGGGACTTCATATAATTATAGTAAGAATTATTTAAAATGCTTCAGGTGTTTTTATGTGTGCAAACATAACTATTTCTTTTAAGAAAGCGAAAAATTTCACATTCTGTTGTTCGTTATTAGTGCATGATTTAGAATTATTTATGCAGCCTACTAATTTATTGCCACGCTAACAGGACGAACCTGAAGGTATCAATACAAACTGTAGCAACAGAATCAATATTACAGCGGACCAAAGTAAATATATCAAAAATATATATTTTCACAGACTAATATGAAAATTTCATGCAGTATAGAAAAAATTATAAAATAAAGCGGGGTCCGTTTTATATTACGTGCCTGACAAAAATAATTAAAAATTTTTAGAAATCATACAAAAACACCGGGGCAAGTGGAAATCATAAATTTTAAAAGTACTTGAAATATTCAGTGACTGTATAAAGACAATGGCGTCAATAGGATCTAAATCCCGCCCACCCTCCATTTTCTGGCATAATATAAATAAGTTCCTATAGTTGTAGTGGTTATTGCTGTAGTTTAATTTGCACATGTCTTTAGTATTAGATGGATATATCGGCAAAATTTGTATGAAAGTGTTTTGCTACATCATAGTAATATTGTATAAAGGAAAAGTTATAAACGCAATGCTGTTTAATATAAATTTATTAGAAGAAATACATAATTGCAACGTGGAAGCACAAGGTGCATGGTTGGTTACCTAGAATCTATAAAAATGCGTTTTCTGTTGTAAATAACATGTATTGAAATCAAAATAAGCAAAATGTAATTTTACCATTCAACACTACATTCATAAAGTTACTTTTTAACAATAGTTTATTATTTCTCTAGAACGGCGTAATAAATAGCAAATAACTGTTAAAATCAAAGTTAGAATTAAGCAATATAAAAAAAGGATTCCTTAGACAGGTTTGCATGGTTATTTCTCTAATACAGAAATACTTGGCCATTGTTGTTAGCTAATTTTCATAATAATTATTATTCAATCAGTTTATCATTTATTATTCAATAAAAACAAATCAATTAACAGAACAACTTCCAAAATTAACAAATATATAAATGCACTAACTGTTGGAAAACACTTCATTAAAAAGCCTTTCTTGGCTGAATTCGAACAGCCTATCGCAGTACACCCAGAAGGAAAAATAATTTACGAGCGATCTGTGGTCGGGAAGTGGAAGGTGTTATATTTAATGTATTTCTGATAAAAAAAACGAATAACAACCCATATATTTTATTATAAAACAAAAAGGAATTCATACCATATTACATTGCAGTATATGTTGTTTTTGACAAAAGATATTTTCATATATCATAACTTAAGAGAGAAACATAGGCCATTAGGATTTTGGCGCATATCTTAACACCCCTTCTCGCTAAAATCCTTCAAACTTAACATATTTTTAAATCTATTAAACATAAGTTGTGAAAGACCTTTAGTTAAAATGTCTGCTGGCTGATTTTCACTATTTATATACACTAACTTCACAATTCCATCTTTGACATATTCACAAACAAAATTAAATTTTGGATCTAAGTGTTTCACCCTACGATTATTTGTTGGGTTCTTAATTAATGCTAAGCAACCTTGATTGTCTTTAAAGAAAGTGATAGTTTCAAACTTAATGTCTAAATCAAGAAATAATTTTCTTAACCACAGTCCGTCGCAGACAGATGTACAAAGTGCTACCAATTCTGCTTTGGTTGTGGATAATGATACACAGGATTGTTTCTTAGTTGCCCAATTCAAAACATTTCCAAAAACTTTATAAGTATATCCAGTGACGGATTTACGATCATGTGTATCACCACCCCAATCCGCATCTACATAACAACACAGTTCATAATTAATATTATTTCTGCAGTATTCTAAACCAACGTTTTCAGTATTTTTTAGATATCTTAAAATTCTTTTTAAACTTTCCCGCATACCATCTGTAGCTTTATCTTGGAATCGACTGAAAGAATTTGTGGCAAAACATATATCCGGTCTAGTTCCTAATGCAAGATACATTAAACACCCCACCAATTCGCAAAAAGGTTTTTTTGTTAATATAGTTTCATTAGTGGGTAATTCAAATTTAAGTTTTGGATCAATAGGTATCATTGAACCCTTACATTTATCCATGGAGAACCTTTTTAAAATCATTTTTATATATCTGTTTTGGTTTATTCTCAAAATACCATTATTCCTATCGTAATTAATTTCAAATCCCAAAAAGTGTTTAAGTTCCTTTTTATCCTTAGTTTGAAACTTATTTTTAAGTTTCACTTTTATTTTATTTAGTTCGTCAATGTTTTCCCCTGCTAAAATAATATCATCTACATATATTAATATGAAAATATGACATTTGGGCGATATTTTGTTATAAAGACAATAATCATTTTCGGATCTCTTAAATCCAATTTCCAATAGGAATTTGTTTATCTGATTATTCCAACATTTTGAAGACTGTTTTAATCCATATAAAGATTTTTTTAATTTAAATATTATATTTGACTCACAATTAATCCCTTTTGGTGGGTATATAAAAACATCCTCATCTAAAATTCCATTTAAGAATGCACTCTTGATATCTAATTGTAGAAAATGATAACTTAAACTGATTTCCCAATATCAATAATGCCCTAATCGTGGTCATTTTTGCAACTGGTGCATATAAATCATCAATACGCTTGTCTAATTCTTGAAAAAATCCTCTAACAACTAATCTAGCTTTAAATTGATCTTCTTCTTGTCCTCTAACGGTTTAAGATATTGACATTTTTATTAACCACCATAACCATTTCCCATGTTTCATTTTGTTGCAATGATTTCAGTTCATTGCTTATAGCTATTAACCAATTTTCCTTATCAGCCCTGTTCTCTATTTCAATATAATTGTTTGGGACATTCTCAACAAAACTGTAAGCATCAAAAGCCATATACAATTCATAATCTTTAAACTTTACAGGTAACCTAACATTACGCATATTCTCCCTTGGTTTCGATATTCCCTCATTCTCTTTTTTATCATTTTTGCTTTCTAAAATGTCGATATCATCATCATCATTCTCCTTTTTACCTAAATTTTCACCATTACTGTCCTCTATGACTTCAAGCACTTTCCTATCTTTAAACCAAAAACTATTCTCATTAAACTTCACATCCCTCGATATGATTATCCTCTTTTTATCAATATCTCATAGCCTATAACCCGTATTAGAATACCCCATCATTACACATTTCTCAGCTTTTGAATCAAATTTATGTTCCGGATGTATGTGTCTAAAAGCTAAACAACCAAACACCTTTAAATTACTAATATCTGGCTTCTTATTGAACCACATTTCAGCTGGTGTTAAACTTTTTGAGTTAGTGGACGTGCCCCTATTCATAACATAATTTACAGTTTTAACTGCTTCCCCCCAAAAATTCCTTAGGTACGCCACTTTCGTCAATTATTGCACGGCTTCTCTCTACCAAGCTACGATTCTTCCTCTCGGCTTTACCGTTTTGTTGTGGAGTCTATGGCACTGTATAATCCAACATAATGCCACGTTCAGAACAATAGTTTTTTAATTCCAGTGACACATACTCTCCCCCATTATCGCATCTTAACTTTGAAATTTTTTGTGAAAAACTTGCCTCCGCCATATTAACAAATTCTTTAATTTGAAAACTTCAAGTTTTGATTTTACCAAAAACACTACACACATATTTGAATAATCATTAATGAAAGTAAGAAAATATTTATAACCATCAAATGTGATAGGAGTAATAGGACCACACAAATCCGAATGTATAATTTCTAATATTCTCCTACTTCTTGTTCTAGTATTAAATGGACTTCTACACATTTTTCCTTTAACGCACGGTTAACAAAAATTTACCCCTTGATCATTAATGCATTTTTCAAAGCCAATTACCATTTTCTTAGTTATCAATTCTTTTAGTCCTGAAAAGCCTATATGGCTAAAACGCTTATGCCATTTCATAAAAGTATTTTCTGACGATTCAACATTTAAAGATTCAATATCATAAATTTTGAAACTAATTTCATATAAACTTTCACTTTCACCAACACATATCAATTTACCAGTTTTATCCAATAATTTTACATGACCATTTTCAAATAATACTTTAATATCAGATTTTTCTAGACGCTTTACACTTAAAAGATTTTTGCGCAACTGAGGAACATAAAAAACATTTTTAATATTAGATACTATCTGTCCGTTGTTAATATTACTAAATACCTTTAAATTACCAATCGCTGTAGCCAATAAATAATCATTTTCTTTGGCAACTGCGATTTTTATAGGTTCCTTCAAAATCATTAAATTAGAAAAATAACTTTTATTATTAACCATGTGGTCAGTACAACCAGAATCAACAAAGAAATTCAAATCACCTGTTAAACACATTTCATTTTCATTCACCGATTCTCCAAAAAAACATACTTTTACTCTCATTATTTTCACCTTGTACTTCTTGCGTTACATTACATGTATCATTACGAACATAGTTAGCCTTATGTAAATTAAAGTTACCCCTATTGTTAAAATTACCTCTACCACGACCTCTAAAATTTCCAAAAAATCTTTGATTACCTCTATTGTCATTTTTAAAATTTTCGTTTCTTGAAGTTGAAGGTTTATAAGATGGATTATTATATCTTCTAGTATCTGGAAACTTCCTACATTCCTTTTTGAAATGTCCCATTGCTCCAAATTTGAAACACGAACCGTTGTTTTGAGAACTAAAAGCATACAACCCATCTTGCGATTTTATTTCCTGCTTACCTAAATTCCTTTTCTCGTATTCTGCAATTAATTTGTTCTTTACCATTTCAAATGTAAGATTTAGAGTGTTTTCAATAACTGTGATAATCATTTCATATGATTTTGGCAAACTTAGAAGTAAATTATATATTAAATCCTGTTCATTGATGTTTGCACCTGCAACCCATAACTGCCTAACGATTTCCTCAAACTCTAAAATGTGAGCTACTAACGATTGCTTTTCACCAAGTTTCATAGACAACAGTTTTCTCTTTAGATATAACTGACTAGGTAACCCTTTTTGTTCATATTTCTCCTTTAATGTTTCCCACATTTTAAAAGCTGACGATTTATCACGTAAACATTCTTACTGGTTATCATTGACACACTGAACTATCAACGACTTCGCCTTGGCATCTTTTTGAGTTAGAGTTTCCCTTGCAGCATCATTCGCCACTTGATCAAGATTTATTTCGCGCTGAACATATTCCAGTACTGCATTTTCTGCTAATATCATTTCCATACGGAATTTCCAATTGTAATAATTGTTTCTATTTAACTGTTCAATTAGATAACCTTTTCCTGATTGCGACATTCTTAACTTTAATTTCACGTTCCGTAGTAATTTAAACAATTATTAGCCAAACACGTGCAATGACTTAACCTTACTTTTATCTTCTCATTATAGAACCATCAATTGTAATTTTTTTAACCACCTTATATTTCAGAGATACCTGGGCCTATAACCTGTTATATTTAATGTACTTCTGATAAAAAAACGAATAACAACCCATAAATTTTATTATAAAACAAAAAGGAATTCATACCATATTACATTGCAATATATGTTGTTTTTGACAAAAGACATATTTTCATATATCATAACTTAAGAGAGAAACATAGGCTATTAGGATTTTGGCGCATCTTAATAGAAGGGGGTGAGTTTTTAAGGGTAGAAAACAGTTAATCTCGATTTCCGGCAAAACTACAAGTCCTATGGAAAAAAGTTAATTGGCAAAGTTGTAGGTAACAAAAAGATCTACAACTTTTGTATTTACACTTTTTCACATAACTTCAAAATTTATGTGAAAAATTCAAATAACCAAGTTTTTGGTTTTTAATTTTTATCTTTTACAAAAAAATTTCTTTTTCCACGAGATTTAGTGAAAACGTACCTTTTTATATCCCAAACACACTGTAATTTTTTTAATTTAAAATATTTATTTTTTCACCTAATTTTGACTTAATATCGAAAAACCACCCAAATTTTCAATCGAAAATTCTCACGTCAAATTATCTGCTTTTTTAAAAAAGTCGGTGGGCATTTTGTTCGTTGAAATCTCTACTTTCTGATGGTGTAAAAAAATATACATTATTATGGTAAATGTTCGCAAAAAATGTTAAGAAACGAAAAAAACTCGAATCCGAAAAAAAAATTTTTATCATTATGTATAATTTTGAGCTATTTATTAAAATTTATACGTTAACTACTCGAAAAACGTAAGATTCCATGTTACATTGATAAACAAAAAATTACAAATCCTTAAAATATAAAGATTGCAAAAAACCTGAGAAAATAGTTGTTCTAAATATAATTAAAGATAGGATTTAAAGGGCATTTCATTTAAAAAATGTGACTGCTGTTATTTTTGTCAGTAAAAAAGTTGATTTATTAAATGCTAATCAGATTGTTGTCATACAAAATCTCATCATATATAAATATACATGTAAAATGCACTACTGAATTTTGATACTTGATACTGATTACATTATTCATTATAATATTTTCGAACACATCAATCTTGTTACTTATAAATACCTGATCTTGAATTCTAATTACTTATCCCTTAGTTTTGACTCGTTGATGGCATTTCTTGATCGTTAGATTCGACAAACGTTTCCGATTCTAGTAGATCTTCGAAATGTTCAAAACCATCACCGTCTTCGTCTTCAATATTATTTCCAGTCTGCATTGGTCTTCATTCACAATTTCATCTGAATCATTAACTTTCTCGTGGCTTTTTTCTTCCACATTGGAGCATATTTCAGAACCATGACAATTTGAGCATAAATTTCTGCATTTTAAACCATGTTTTCGGCAGCCACATTTTATACTGTTACATCCAGTTTCACAGCTGCAGCAAATAGTTTTGAGCAATATTTGCGGAATTAATTTCTTTTCTGTAAATTTGGGCATAATACCCCATTGATGTTGCTTCCAGTCCCAATTTGTTGCTGTCAGTTCGTTACCCAGCCAAGTTTGAAGCTGATAATATGCCCTGCAACAATGTTGTTCTGCTGCACCTTCTGTGGGTGGGGGATCTGCCAATATGTAAGATGATTTAATTTTTGTCAATTGATATTTTTGATATCTTAATTGATTCAGTGTTATATTACCATTTTGACATTTATAAATAGATTTGATTATTTGTAATCCATTTTTTTTATATCTTCTTTGTTTGCATCTTTTTTATAAAAAAATGGCCAAATTTGACAAATTTTTATCGTCTAATAATGAATTTACGGTACTTTTCTTTCCTTTTCAAGCAAATCCAGATGTTGTATTGCAGCCAGAAAAACAATGCAGAAGCAACAATGTTTCTGAAGGATTCATATTTGAAACTATTAGACGTGAAAAATAGATCTTTTACATTTCCAGAACCTGGCTTCATATAATAAACGTCACGATTATTTGAATTTAATTGATTCAAAAGGACCAAGAAATCAATATATCGACCCACAACAATGACAGTTTTATTAGTATCTCTGGAAATTTCTATCGAGATCTTAATTATGTAAGCATCAGCATCTCCTTTTGCTTGTTTACAGGAAACTCCTTATGACTGTAATCTTTTCATTAAAGTTTTTATTATTTTGTTCTTGTTTTTCTCGTTAGATAAAATGTTTCTTGCAAAAATGGTATTTTTGTATGGTTTTGATAATTGAACTCTGGAATATTGCGTGAGGTTTTTCTACGACTACGTTCTCCTCTTTTAGTTGAATTAGCTGCTGGTACTGTTGTCACAGTAACTGATTTTTCAATTTCGGGATACCCATAAAAAAAACGATATAGCTGCTTGCTGCGTAATTTTTTCTACATAGCGCAAATATTTATTCATGATCTTTTCCACCATTTCATGTTTCTGCTAAATCACTTTGTGCAGTAAAAATCCATTGTCGACGACATGCACAATGCCGTCAGAAAGCGTTGGTCCATTCGCACTCACGAATAATTCGTAAAGATGAGATTTAACGTTTTTCCTGAGGCCATTTTCTGTAAAAAGTGACAATGGAAAAGGTGCAAGTTCGTATTGCAAATAAGTTTCCATCTCCTTTTCACTGTCGATCGTTAACGATATTCTTTGAAATAGCAATAATGGATCGATGGCTATAATATCTCCGTTTACTTTAACGGAAGATTGAACCGTTTTTAGAGATAAAACTTTGTTTTTTCTTTTAAATTTGACATTGCCAAAATTCATTCCAACAATAGCTTGCAAAGATTTCTTTACTTCTTCATACGCTTCGTAGCAAGTTACAGAATTACTGCTAATAATTCCAGAAAATATTGACATCATATTATCAGTCTCTGGAGAAAGATCATACCTGTTAAAAAAATTTTGTAATATTTGTAAATTAGTTACATCTCTTTTTATTCGATACTCCCTGGAATCAATGTGTTGCTCTATAGTTGTAAAGGAAATATTACAAAAATCTTCCATTTCATTGCAAACTTCGACAAGTATGATCATTGTTAATACGAATTTTGTTAAAACACTTAAGTTTTCATAGATCTCATCAAAACTTGCTTGATCGTCATATCCGTCCAAACTCCCAACCAAAACTTATGAGTACGTCTAATCGTAAATAATCCTTCGGTGAATGGCGTAAATTCATAATCATCATTTATTGTGTCTTTAAGCTTATGCATATCTTGAAGATAAAGATGAACAGATTTTGCGTATAAAAAGTGCCCACTTGCATGAAAATAGGGAAGCATTCTTTCCACGCATTTTAAATGTAATTCCCAATTACCTGCACGTTCAGCCCGTATATGAAATCTTAAACTAATGACACCATTTGCCAGTATTGCATCCAAAGTTTTGCAGTAGGACCTCTTTTTTATACTAATTTTAGATGCTCGATAAATTTGTCTTTATGATCTTAAAATCTTCGTGATGCAAATTGTCTTCAAAATTGTCTGTTCCGAAATCCAGCAAAAAGTGTATCCATTAGCCCCTTTTCTGTGTCTGACAACTGCATCGATGAAAAAATTAATTCAGGTAAGGCAAGCTGTACTAAATAAATGTCCGCTGATAGCTCGTGCATATACGTGCCCGGAAAGAGCCATATCGGACGAATTTTCTGCATATAATTCACAAAAAGCCTCCTTAAGTCCACTAACTACCACGATGAATCCAATCGCTCCGAGGAATGACATCAATAAATGAAATTCCCCAAGTCTTACTTGGATTGGCGACAAATTGTAGGGATCATTATCTAAATCAATACTGGCTAAGATTTCACGAACTTTATGGTATAGCGGTTGGTCAAACGTTACGAACACAATCTTTTGCTATTGTTTTTAGCATTGTTTAGCCATTTCTACCAACGATGTAAAAATGGTATCATACTCACTCAGTGGATTTTTAATAAACGCCATAGAAATAATTTTTGAAGTATGATAAGTCAAATTAGGATGTAACTTCTCCATGAACCCATTCCAACCATAAGATTTGTTGTTCGCAAATTTTGAATAATACCATGTAAAATCTAGTGAAGAAATTTCATAGTTGTCCGTAACATCTAGAATACCTTCTATCTGAACTGTTTTCAATCCATCGGAATTTTTGTTTTCAAAACGTTTCAATTTCACAAATCCAATTTTGCCTATCTCTTCAGAAGATGGAATCTGTTTTAATGTAGAGATGGTTTCCTTTGAGATAACACTAGACGCCGGAGTAACAACCATTATGCTACTCATTGCATGGAACGTATTCTTGCCATCAATCATGCATGTATTATGATCCGCATTGTCGTAAATAAATTGAACGTATGAGAATCCAGAGAAAACGTATGATTAGCAGGGTCCTTGATAATCGATGCTTCAAAGCGCAAAGTTTCTTTATATGAGGAACACAAACCTAAATTAGATAATGAAGTCGATCAATCTTTTAGAGGCATATTTTTTGTGAATCATCGACGACAAACCAAGTAAAATTGGAGTTAAAAATGAACGTGGCTACAGATGTAATGATGCAATGAGACATTGTGGTTGCTTTTTTAATCCATTCTACGAACATTATTTGTACTATTTTTTTTATAAATTTTACACACAATATTCAAAAAAACTTGTCAAGTTTCAGGAATACCCTTAAAAAGTTTGCCTTTGTTAAAATATGGAATTTCGTAGTACTTCATATCGTATACTTTAGAACGTATATCTTCTAAAACAATTTCAGCAGACATTTGAACAATTCTACTTTGTTCGCACCCTTTACTTTGTAATCTTTTTTCGTACCAGTCTTTGCAGAGTTTCTTACTTGCAGTACCATTTTTATAATTCAAATATGGCTGCCAATGAACAGCATAGTATTGTAACTCTACCTAGTCTGTGCTTATATTGCAGGAAAAAGGTAGTAAATAAGGTTGTTAAGTGTTACACATGTGATAATATAGTGCATGCATCATGTGGTGAAAGAATTGGAACTTACTTACAATTAGTATCAGAGGATTTGGTATTTCAATGCAACTTCTGTACAAAAGATGGTTTGATACCTAATACTGAGAACACAGTTGTTGAAAGTTCTAAACTAAGCACAAGCAAATGTACAAGTAATATCACAAATGTGGATTCTAATAACAAGGTAATCAATTTTTTGAAAAGTGATGATTTTAGTTACATTTTACAAGATTTAGTAAATTGCCAAATTAAAGTATTATGCCAACAAATTAATGAACTAAAAGTGGAAATGTGCATTCTTAAAGAAAGCAATATTGATCTAATTAAGTTGTTGACTGGTGATAAGGCAGCTCAACATGGAATATTCTTAAAAACTGGCAATATGAGTGGCTTATCTACAAATTCAATTCATAATACACAGCCAAGTAGCATTAAAGGCCAAGACCTAGGTTTTAATGCAACCCAAAATACATTATTGCCTGATATGGGAAATAGGAGTAATTTGAACTCAGAAGTAATAAATGATTCCAATTTATCAAAAAGAAAACAAAAGTTTAATACAATTGCGAATAAATCTTCAGTAGCAAAAGCTACTACTGCTAGTAATACAGAAATTTTACATAAGGCAACTTCTGAATTTTCTTTGCAAGAAACAAATATGGTACAAAGCGCTAATACTAACAAACCATTAAAATCGCAGAAATATAATTCACATATAAATTTACCCCATCAAAGAAACAATAATGACAGTAATACATTGATAGATGAATCTTTTACGATCGTGCGTGGATGAAACAGATTTTCAAACCGAACTCCTCAGCTAGTTGTTGGAACAGGCTCGAGAGACAACATTGAATTAAGCGCTGTTTCTAAACGTGCTTGGCTATTTCTTGGGCGTATCAAGCAAGGCACTTCTGTGGAAATTGTTAACAAACATCTAACACAAATTTTAAATGGCAAACTTTTCGTTTGTGAGCCCCTACCTACTAAAGGTATTTATGCCTGTTTCCGTATCGGTGTAGACTTCCAAGATTACGAAGTAATAATCAAGCCTGAAAACTGGCCTGAAGGTGCAGTTTTAAGACGCTATATTTTCCGTAGGCACGCCTCACATCAACAACCTGTATAGAACTGTTGAACAAGTTTACAGGACCGAAAGTGTTCCTGTTGGACTCCCAAGATTCACTCTGTTTTACCAAAATGTCAGAGGTCTTAGAACAAAAGTTTGTGCGGTTTCTCTTGCTATCCAGTCTATCGATTACGATTTTGTCATCTTAACTGAAACGTGGCTTACAGCAAGTATACTCAGCTCGAAGCTGTTTGATAGTCGCTTTCAAATATATCGAAAGGACAGGGACTACAACACTTTTGGTTGTTCAAGAAGGGGTGGAGTACTCATAGCAGTTAAATCCAAATATATGTCAATTGAGCAGAAAAGTGGTAAGAACCTAATTTATCAAGATATTTGGGTTAAGATAAAGACATGTAATTCTCATATACTGCTGGGGACTGTATATATACCACCAGCTTCTCATGCACAAATATATCAAGAACTTATTAATAGCATAGAAAATATAAAACGTGAGAATGCACATTGTAAAGTTTGTATATTTGGAGATTTTAACTGCCCAGATATAAGTTGGTATCATGAAGAGAATGTATTTGTACCTTCTCAGTTTAATAATCTGGCATCCGAAATTATTGTAGATGGTATGTATTACCTTGAAATGCAACAGTATAATGGTATTACTAACAATCAAGGTAAAATACTAGACTTTGTTTTTGCCGACAATCTAGATTTTATCAGTGTGGTAAAAAGTAATTTTGCTATATGCCCAATTGATATGCATCACCCACCATTACACACAGCTTTTTCCTGGAATAGTGTGCCATTAATCAACAACAAAATAAATATAAAAGTTAGATTATTTAACGAAGCTGATTTTCCCAAAATAAATAAATTTTTATGAAAAACTGATTGAAGTTTTATAAAAACTTCCATCGATCTTGATACGGCAGTGCTATTATTCTATGACACTATACATAAAGCTATAGAAGAATATGTGCCCTCAAAAACTTTAAAACAGAATAAGTATCCGAAATGGTATAGTGCCGAGCTGAAATCCCTTATAGCCCGTAAAACTAAGCTGTATAAAAAATATAAGAAAATAGGTTTAGAGTATGATTATAATCAGTACTCCATTGCAATAAGAGAAACTAAGTTCCTCATAGATTGGTGTTACGTAGTGTTTGTTTCCAACACAGAGTTAATGATACCTACAAACTTGAAATACTTCTGGTCATACATCTCAACACTCAAAAAGGATACTGGGATACCTAAAATAATGTTTTACAAAGGAGTCAAACAGGAGAGTCCTACAGATATTGTCTCCTCTTTTGCAAAGCATTTTGAGTTTTGTTATCAAAAGCGTCACTCTGATTTACTACCAAACATTAGTATTTTAAATTATAATACGCTATCTATGCATAATTTCACAGAAGATGAAATTCTGAGTAAGATTAATGTTTTGGATTGTAACAAAAGTGCGGGTCCAGACGGAATCCCATCTGTTTTTATCAAGCAATGTAAAAACTCGTTATTAACACTTTTATGCGATATTTTTCAAAGATCCTTCAATGAGGGATGCTTTTCCACATTATGGAAACGTTCGACCCTTTACCCTATATTTAAATCAGGGGCAAAAGATCAGGTTGAACATTATAAAGATATCTCCTTAATATGTATTATGGCAAAAATATTGGAATCTATTGTCACAGATGAAATATTCTCCACCTACAAACGTTACATCGCTATCGAGCAACATGGATTCTTTACAGGACGTTCTACTGCTACTAATTTGGCGATAATACAAAATTTTTTAATATCAAATATGGAAAACGGATTGCAGGTAGATGTAATCTACCTAGATATATCCAAAGCATTTGACAGTGTTTGCCATGATATACTCTTACAAAAATTGAAGGCAATTGGAATAATTGGTGTATATCTTACTTGGATAAAATCATACTTAAGTGGTCGTACGCAGTACGTACATTTATGCAGTATCAAATCTTCAGATATTAATGTGCTTTCTGGTGTCTCACAAGGATCGCATCTCGTCCCCATACTATTTCTACTATTTATCAATGACGTAGTCTCTATTTTCCAACACTGTAAATGCTTATTATATGCAGATGATTTGAAAATATTTTCAATAGTTAAATGCCCACAAGACTGCGATAACATTCAAGAGAATCTAAATGAAGTGTCAACATGGTGTAGCAAAAATGGTCTGGCCTTAAACACTGCTAAGTGTAAATTTATGCGTTTTCATTGCATTAAACAGCCAATATTATGTACCTATACAATACAAAAAACTGCAATTAAGTTCGTTGAGTTGATCTGTGATTTAGGTGTAATGTTTGATTGTTTTCTTACATTTAATGAGCACATCAACAACATTACTGTTAAGGCATTTAGAATGCTAGGTTTTATTCGGCAACATTGTGAAAATATTAACGATGTAAAAGTGATACAAATAATTTACAACAGCTTAATGCGAAGTATTTTGGAATACAATAGTGTTATCTGGTGTCCCTCGTATGAATGTCATAAATATCATTTAGAAAGGGTACAAAATACGTTTGTAAAATTTCTTTTATATAAGTAAGCCTTTTTTAAATTTCTTTAAATGGGGAGTGAGTCAATTAGTGAACAAAACCTCGGTGGACCCACGTGCTTTACTATATTCGCGGCTTAGTCTGGGAATTACCCCAAGGGTGAGCAATGAGATTGGGCGTGGATATAGAGTGGGCTCGACTACAAACGGGAACTAAAAAATGAGAAATGAGCGCCACTGCATCTATATGGACAATAAATAAAACTAAAGTATCCTACAGGAAGACGCAGAAATCTATAGGATATAATGACTATCAAAAAGCATACAAATTAAAATAAGCAATACCTCCGGAAACCTCTTGAACCTCTGCTTCAGCTTCTGCGATGTCGGACCTGCAAGAAAATGTCACACAAAAAAAATAAAATATAAGACACTGTTTGTGTCTTATGACAACAAAATATTTCGGTCTTTATAGATCGGCTGTCCTGAATTCAAAATCTCAACAACACCTTACCTGTGAAAATGTACTCTACTGAAAATTACTTACTCTGTTTCTATTACCTAATGCTGTATCAACTTTTTTCTAGTTTCCACATTCAAAATTTTGTTTATCTAATTTGGATATTATTAATTTCAATTAGTGAAATAAAAAGACGAAAGTTTTAAACCAAAGTATAATCTAAATGTAATTCTTTTTGTTGCAAAATATATATATAAAAAATCTGATAATCAATATAAAATAAGTTTCAAAAATCTCTGAATTTTTTTTTCTACATAGAGAGATCTTAACATTATTAAATTCTTTAGTACAGTCGGGTTCTTAAACATCCATAAAACAGATCTGTTCTGGTTTACAAAATTTCTCTAACGAATTTATTATACAAAAAGTTCATATGGCTCGAACATTATATGAAATTAAAGAAAGTTAGTTTGTCATATGTTAGAAGCAGCAATATTCTACTCATCATATGGCATATTGTAGTTAAACATCTTTCAATTAAAAGTGAACTTTAAACTTATTTTCTCAATTAACATGTGCATTCCTTACGTGCTTTCAATAACAACTTTAAATTAATTATTCTAAAAGTTCAAAAATTTCTCTTATGTCAAAAAAATTTAATTCTGAACAAAAAGGTATTTGATCTATTAGGTTACTAGGATATAATTCTTTAACTGATTTTTATTTGGAATTTAAGCATAAACATATCTTGAAAAAATTTAACATTAACATTCGTTTAACAAAAGTTTCTTATAATTTGGAAAACGTTAAATCAAAGCTTTGACCGTAATTAATACATAAAATTAATTCACTCAATAAATAGTTTTATAAGTACCTGGATGGTTTTGTTTTAACTGCTTGATGGTGATGCTGCAAAACACTCTAGACCAACCAAAACAACATTATACTCCATCTTATTGAAGTTTTAAAAAAAGTACGAAGTTGGCATTTGCTAGATACAGCATTCTTACATGAACAGCCCCACAGACAGCTTCAAAACGAGTGATTCCACAATACATAATTACGTTCCAATTACATTACATAGAATTCTGCTCGACATACAAACCACTTGAATTCTCAATTCTACCATTCTCAAACGTGCTTTCTTAAAATTTTTATTCTTTAGATGAGCATACTTAGATGTGTCTACTTAGATGTGCTAAGGAAATTAAAGCATTTATTAGTTTTATATAAGGTAGTTTTATTACACAATCTCACCATTAACGGACTTCACACCAGCACGTGTTGTTACATTCTCTTCTTCATTGTCCGGGGCGGCTTTACAAGAGCTCCTTTGCAAAGCCCCCGACAATCTTTACACCCTATTCGATAGTAGGGCAATCCTGATGCCCCACTTGGAGCTTGGAAAACTCCGCAGCTTAAAAACCTGCTCGTTGTTGCTTGCAAGATTATTGATTGGTGAAACTAAAGATGAAAAGTCCTTAATGAAACGACGGTACCAACTACACATACCAAGAAATCTCTTGACTTCAGTGGTGGTCTTTGGGCGTGGAAAATTGACCATAGCTGACACCTTATCCGGATCCGTCCTTAAAGAATTTGACCCTACTATATAACCGAGAAATTTGAGTGACTTCTTAAAAAACTCGCACTTTTTTAGATTCAACGTTAAATTTGCTTCTCGAATGCGTTCCTTGACTTTGTACAATAACTTTAGGTGTTCTTCAAACGTCGATGAGCATAGAATTATATCATCCAAATAGCAGAAAACGTATGGTTTGAATTTTGGACCGAAAATTGCATCAACTAAACGCTGTTGAGTCTGTGCAGCATTTTTTAGACCAAACGGCATCGTCACAAATCTATACTGTCCTCGCGAAATAACGCTAAACGCTGTTTTATCCTTCGACGATTCACTAAGGGGGACCTGCCAAAATGACTTTCGCAAATCAAGACTGGAAATATAATTTGCATTACGCAACATCCCTAGCATTCTGTCTATATTAGGAAGAGGGTAGCTGTCATGAACCGTAACATCGTTTAATGCTCTACCGTTGAAGCAAAATCTATATTCTTTACTATCTTTTTTTCTTGACTAACAACACGGGCGAATTCCATGGACTCTGACACGGTTCCACTACTTTTAATCGAATCATTTCATCTAACTCCTTATCCAACTCTTTACTAATATAGGGAGACATAACATAGGGTCTTTTCCTGAAGAGTTTTGTATCACCTGTATCGATATCCATCTCAATCATATTAGTACGCCCTAATTTATCAGCACTAGAAATTTCCTGAAATGAATCTATGGCAGCTTGCGCCTGTGACCTCTGATTAATCGACAAATCATCCAAATTGAGTAAACAGTCACTATATTTTAAGGGAACTGATGATGGACCCACATACGGAACAATACTTTCCGTATCGCCTTGCACATGCCACGAATTATTTTTAAAATCTGCTATCAATCTAAATAGCTTAGCAAAATCACTACCGAATATAAATGCGTGTGGTAAAGATGGCACTACAAGAGCACTAAGAACACGACATTGTTTTCCTATTGAAATGGGCAAATCTACGATTCCTTCAACTGGTTTCAATGCTCCATCTGCTGTAAAAATACCTTGTTTCTGTGACCTGAAAATTTTTAACTCCAACTTATCGATTAAAGGAATAGCAAGAGACCCAACTACCGACGTAGTACATCCCGAATCCAAAAGACCAGTGACATCTATGTCAAACAATTTAACCATCACATATGGCCGATTATCACCAGATTTTTCAACAAATAACGAATTAGTTTTGGGCTGTGGGTTAGTACGACAAAAATTTTTTACTACACTTAACCATTCAGACCACTCTTTTCTACAAAAATAATTCTTCTGTTCACAAATCATAATTGTCGCCTTTTGAGAAGGAATGGAATGCCGGCCGCGCAACATCCATCTCCTCACTCGTTTTTTGAACATGATGGACACTTATCACGTGTAACTTCTTTATGACCGCAACCGTAGCAAAAAATTCTTTTGGGAATCTACAATACGAAATGAATGACCATGTCGAACAATTCCAACACCCTGAAATAATCCTTGTTGGACCTGAAGAACTAGCATGAGTAGGTACTGGAAAAGCCTTATTATTACTTATAGTCTGAACTTATGGAGCACACGTTTTTTGATTATCAACACGAGCTTCTGATGTAGAAGAATCCTTCAAATAAATAGGGTATTTATTCTTTACTGGCGATTTAACATTATGAAATTTAGCTGAACTAGTCAACTGAATGAAAACTGATTTTTGTTTCAACATCATGGTTTCTTCCAATTTTTTGCATAATTTTATTAACGTAGCTATATCCTCAATATCAAAAAAAGCAAATTGCGATATGAATTCTGGTAATAAATTTTTCCTAAGTATCCTCACTTTTGTAATCTCCGCTGGGGTATTGGGTAGTCTACTAAATAAACTTTCTACATGAGCAACGAATATAACAATTGGTTCATCCCTCTTTTGACGACGATTTTTTATTGTCTCCCAGGTCTCTTCCTCTGAATGAGCGGGTAAAAAATCTTCTTTCAACCGACTCTCAATGGCTTCCCAATCTTTTAAGGAATCTCTAACACTTCTAAACCACACCAAAGCATTTCCAACGAACAATTCGACGGATGACTCAAACAAGTCTTTATATGATACTTTACGTGATTGGGCCAACTCCTTTATCCTATCTAAAAGGAAATACAGCTGCTTGGGGTCTCCTGAAAATTTAACTGACCAAGAGCCATCGGGGATCGGTGGTGTAAAATATGGGAAAGTATGCATAGGCACAGCTACTGCTAACGAAGTTGTGTGACTTGCATCACTTGCACTGCTTGACCCTGGGCTCGGCTTCACCTTCTCATACAATTCAGCTTCAACAGTAAGAATAGTTGCTAATAATTCTTTTTTGGATAGTTCAGCTTCCTTCAAATTGTCAGACGGAAGTCTCATACGTTTAACTCGACCTGATACATGGACAAGCCTAGAAAGTACTCTTTTAAAGATAGAATCTCCCGAATCACCTTCAAATTCTAACACCAAATGTTTTATTGAATCGATGGTAGCATTTATCTCTCTACATTCTTCCTCAAATTCTACCCTGTATACCGACAGATCTACTAAACAATCAGATTTCCCTACCTCTTTCACTAGCAATCTACCTAGAATTTTTCTCTTTTCTATAACCGGCCTAGCACTTTCTATTCCACGGATTTTTAATTCATATTCCAGCTCTTCTTTGAGTAAATGAACAATTTGAAATGTTTCAGCCATTTTAAAAAATTTATTATGACAACCTAAAAGTATTTTATTTCTTGACCAACTCAATGTTGATATGGCAAAATATTTTTTTAATGCGAATCAAACCTGTTGGGACATTCAAATAACTAACGCTTAAAAGTCTTGAGGTTCCAGACACGATATAAATCCTATGAAAATTTATAACCAAATTAATTTTGAGTTTACCAACTAAACCAACACATTAAGGGATATTGAAATAACTTATTTTTACAAATCGAGCACCAACAAAATCGAACCTCACACGTTGTGCGCCACGTATGTACATATCAATAGCAAGCTGATTATTATTTTATATAGTGTTCTTATCCCACAAACAGTTAATTATTAGCGTGCATATTATAAAAAAATTTACTAATTGTTTTTTTCACTAAACAAATTATTTTACACACATTATCACAAAAGAATATTATGCCACAAAATGGATTCTGGCACCAAGTGAACACTTTCGCCAATAGAAAATGATACACCCCATTGTCGCCACTGTTTTTATTCAGTCACTGTATTAAAATAGCACTCGGTCTGCCATCTGCAATATAATAGTATAACTTAGCCCCTTTAAGTTCCTGAATATATTTATAGGGAGTTGTTTTTCGGTTAGTATTTGTGTTTTTAGTGGTAGGTAAAATAATTCCATGTACTGTAAATGATACTTAATACATCAATTAAGTTTTTACAAAACTTTTAATATAAATTAATAGGTTCCACTAACACCAGAATTTAACCAGGCTGGGGCAAGTGGAAATTCTAACACAGGGTCAAGTGGACATTATTTAATAACTTGCCCCGGTAGGCATTTTATGTTTGTAACTTTCTTTATTAATTATTCATTGTATAATTGTATAACTTCTCTTTTGAATTATTAGCGTAGCGTGGAATTAGAACCCTTTAATGTTGTAGGAATTATTCAACTGTAATCCAGTAGGGTTTTTATTTTGATGTTCTCTTACTTGTTGCAGATAATTACGGTTCGAAAATACATTCAAAAATTCTCCTCCATCCTATACTAATGAACAGTTGGAAGATGCCATAGCGCCCCTAAGAAACACCGCGAAATGACACTCTATCGAGCATCAAAATATTATAGCATAATAAAACCAACCTTACATAAAAAGGTTCACGGTTTAAGGGGTGTTGAAAGCAGTACTATGGGACGACCTACTGCTATTTCCCCTGAAACGGAAGCCAAAATGGCAGATAACATTAAGACTTTAGAGAAATAGAGTTTTGGACTTTTAAAAAAGAACTTCTTTTAGCACTAGGATAGTATGTAAGAAAACGGTTTGAAAACTCCTTTTAAGGATTCAGTGCCTGAGGATGATTATTTTTCAAACTTTAAACGGTGACACGGACTCTCCCATAAAAAACTATAAGCAGTTAAGGTTGCCAGAAAGAGAAGCATTGATCCCTTTGTGATTACTAATTACTTTAGCTTGCTAAAAGAGGCTATTTTGGATGTCCCACTGAAACAAATCTCTAATGTTGATGAAACGAGCTTCTGCATGGATCCGAGCAGGGTGTAGGTAGTTGGCGAAAAAGGAAAAGCAGCACACAGGGTTACAGCTGGGCTCAGCAAAGAAAACTTTTCTGTTTTATTAGGCGCCAATGCAGTAGGTCAAAAATTGCCACCACTTGTTATTTTTAAGGACAAAAATCTTCGGAGTAGCTGGCTTGCAGATAAAGATAGTGAATACTCGGATATGTCGTATGCCGCAACAGTGAATAGATAGATGGAGAGCAACACATTTAGTAATTATTTACACCATACCTTTGTGAATGTTGTTTTAAAGAATATACTAGTTGTTCTCATCTATGATGGACATTCATCAAACTTTTCAATTGGATTGATAGAGAAAGCTTTGCAGGAGAATATAATTGTATTAAAGCTACCTCCTCATAGTAGTCATCTTTTGCAGCCAATGGATCTGACGGTGTTTAAGCCTTTAAAACTTGCATACAATGAATGCGTAATAAAGTGGCAACAAAAAAACTATGGAGTAAAAATGTCAAAGTCGGTATTTACTGCCTCAATTTCTCGAGTGTGGCAAGAACTGGATAAAGAGATTATTAAAAATGGGTTTCGCAAGGCGGGTATTTATCCATTCTCTGACACAGTAATTTCAACAGACAAATACGAACCTAGTGCATTTGAAAGATTTGAATTGTATCAAAATAAGGAAAATGTTTCCACATTAACCTCATTAACAATAAGTGTGAATCCTACTCCTGGAAGTTGGAAAGATGATTATCAGGAGCCAAGAACTGCAATAGACGGAACATCTTTTGAAGCATTTCCACTCGAGCATGTTAAACAATCTTCAGTGACCCCAAAGAAGCGTAAAAAAATATGTTCTGGAGCGAAAGTTGTAATGTTCGTCGATGCTTTACGACTCGTCACAGAAGCGGTTGCCCTTGAGATGTCGGCCCTGGCTAGCACAACCCTTCTGGATACACGTAGATTCTAGTATAGTTTCGTTGCCTTGCTATTACCTGTTTAGAAAGAATGAACCAACTCGCAGTCTAATTTATATGGGTTTAATGAAATAATGTTATAAAATAATGTAACAAGGTTGAAACAAATGCCAATGTTCGGCGTGTCGTAAAATACAATCACAACTAGGTTAAACGACACTCCTTATAGATATACGCATATTGCATTGCTATACGCAAATGAATAAAATTCTAACTACTAAAACTTATCTGTATATTAATCCAACAATGAACGAATTTCAAAATGCTGTCACTACCACATTGATTGAAATTACTAAATAAATAAATCATCCTCGCTAAGTTTACAAAATAACACTCATTAATACATGACCGGAGGACACGTGCCAAACAACCGCATGGCTGGCGTCCTTAACTCGACTGAATTATATCTAAACAATCCTAATATACAAAAGTATACATATTTCAAGGGCGGGCCAGTACATCACCCCCCTATAAGTTTAACTTTTGACTAAGCTTGCTTGGTAATTACTTTGAACTTATACTAACAGTTTTGCGGGCAGATTTTGGTCAGGCCCTATATATGGTTTTAAATTGCGTACATTTTGTATACCTAACGAAACACCGCGAGCATCGTTGTGAACCTCATATGAATTCGGCCCTCGCTTGGCCACTACTGTAGAAGGCCCCGAATACAGTAAAAAGAATTTCTTAATCTTTTTATCCTCGGCAGAAGACTGGGGATGAGTGCGAACCAGTCCTTTATCGCGTACCTTAAAAACAATACATTTTTTATTTACCCTTTGATGCCGTAATCTACGTTTTTTGGCCTTTTATTTTAACCAATCATACGCCAAAGTTATAATTTTGTCCCTATTATCACCTAGTTCCAGACTAGTAGGAAAGGCAATACTCTTAACCATGAGGTTATCTATGGAAGCTCCAAAATGCAATTCTAATGGACTGAAGCCCGTAGAATTTTTTTTTCCAACAGTGCCAGATGTTTCAATTGCATTTCAAGACCAAATTGTGTTAATTTTACCTATAGTTACGAGTTCTCAATTGTGTACAAAACGACAGCAATCATATCTTTTATTTTCTGTTGGTTTAGGCCAATATAATGCCCGCTACAATTTTTATAAATAAATAAATAAAATAAAGCTTTGATAAACTACTTGTTTCCACTATCCCTGTGCCATATATACATAGTTTTATGACGAAACTCAGCATATTGTCCACTTACCCCATATAAAGGAGGAAAGTGGAGACTATTACAACCAACTGCAATTCCACATTAGAATTTTGGTTATTTTTAAGTAAGCACTTTTGTACCAATGTACTTTTAAAAAGCAGGGTTAATGCTATAACATGCTACAATTATTACAATTTAGACAAATTCTTTCGACTTATATAGACGCAAAGATTTCAATTATTGATTTTTAATGTTCCATTTGTCCCAGAGTATTTTACATTTACAAATACTAATGAAAAATTTGCGGTTTTTCAGTAAATTTGGTTTAATTAAATTCCAAAATCTGGAACTACTTCGTACTGAAATGTCACGCGACCGTAGATCGCACATGAATATACAAAGCGTTTTTGATACTATTAGAACAATGACCTCGTCTTGTGTAATTTTTGACAGTTGGAAGAGCTTTTGACACTGTTTGAGACAGAACAATAACATATTCCTTGCAGTATGAAATTGTAATTTAAATATCAATACTCGCCACAACAACGAACGCTCTCAAGGATTTATTCATAAACACACATAGAACATCTATAACCATTAAACACAGATTGTAAGTTTTCGAACAGGTCATTGGTGTAGCATAATTTGTAAAAAATAATGGCTGCATTCAGTTCAATCTTTTGTTCCGACATTGTCGATCTTATTGCGCTATTGACAATACGATAGAAGTTTTGTGGGCTATTGAGTGGAAACACAGACAACGCTTATAAGTGAAAACTAATGCAGCAGACCATAAAATGAAATGTTAATTAAAAACAGAGTTTCTGCAGATTTTATACATGTATGATTTCTTCTTTAAAATAAATCCGTACTCTTTATCGAACAATAGTGTTACTATTGTAACGTCAACAACCATACGAATATAACAAACTTTGCAGTAATTAAATATCAAACGTGCGAATTGGCACTGCTTCCTAATTGTGTTGTAATTGCTCTGTTATAATGATGTATCTTTTGCAATTGCTTGTTTATGTTTTTATTTAATATTCACTTATTGTATTAACTATTCTGAACTCTTTTACAAAACAAATCAATTTCCAAACGTTACTTTCGTGTGTGTGTGTGTGTGTGTGTGTGTGTCTATATATATATATATATATATATATATATATATATATATACCGGGTGTCCCAATGCATACGAAACGCTCGATTACTGCTTAATGGTAACGTTTAGCGAAAAAACTTTCAAATAAATCTTATGTATATTCAAAATGGCTACAACGTAAAATTAATTAGTGTTATACAGGGTGTTCAATAAAAAAGTTATATACCAAAGTTATGTTTTTTTAAATGGAACACCCAGTATTTTGTTACAAATTCTGATTGCTCGTATCAAACTAGGGTAACTTTTATCAGGATTACCTATACCTAAATCTCATAGTTGTTGAGATATTCAACTTTTTTCAAAATCGCATGATTCATTAAAAATTTTTGTAACACCATGATTTAGATGATGCTGAACATTTAACTTTTGTAGGGGAATAGTATAAACTTGTAGTTAATGGAAACATAACACTAGTTATCAAAATAATATACAGGGTGTCCATTGCATCGTTCTCCGTTTATTAAACAATTAATGCCATTAAGTCGCTTATTTCAAATGGAACACCCTGTATATTTTTAAGTAGTAAAATGCAGAATTAAATTCTCTATTCAACAATATAAGGTTACCCTATATTCATATTCAACCGTTTCCGAGTTATTAGCGAATAATTAAAAATGTTGGTACATAATTCTAAAGTTGGGTATAATTTACTTTGATCACAGGCGGCGTGTCGCCTACCAGTTTTGTATCTGTGTTGTTGTGAAGTGAACATTTGTAAAATGAAAACCTATGGTCTTAACAAAAGGATTGATGTGATGTTGGTAGTTGGCGAAGCTGAAGAAAATTGTCTATTAGCTACAAGAATTTACGCTCAAAAATTTCCTAATCGAATGCATCCTAATAGAGCTGCGTTTGAAAGATTATTGCAACGCTTTAGAAGTACTGGTAATGTTGAATGTGAAAATACTAAAAAAAATCATTGTTATGGAATCTTGCTTCATCACTGAACAAAACAAAATTCAAAAAATTATCATCTTCTCCGATTAGATCCGTTACCCATAATCCAAAATCAATTCTGCTTTGAAAATCCCCATCCTTAAGCTCTTAGTGAAGCGTCATAAAATTGCCGTGGACTCTGGGATTAAACTTTAACACCGAGCTCCAGCGTTGGGCCGTCGTAAAATTGCCGTGGAACTCACAAAATTTTGTGCCCACGCTTGGGCCAACATAAAATTAAAATAAAAATAAACAAAAATTTCTTACCCTACCTTTTTGGACGCCTTCGTATTTCTCTGCTCACCCTGGCTAGTTCACCAATCGTCCTCTTCTTGAATACGAGTAGATGGGCCCCACATGCAACCCTAGTTTGACTCTATTCTGGTCTATTTTGAGCTCATTATAACCCAGTTTCTGTAAATGCTTTTAAACCTTGCATTTCATTGAAAACAAATTTAAAAACCCGTTTACTCCTTACAACAACCATTTATAGCATGAACACACCTTTATATATCATCAAAAAACTTTTTTGTAATAGTCAAAATAATTGTCCTGCACATATACCTCTTTAAACAAGTTTTATGGTAGTAAATCCACCCCCAATAAGTCAAAACACACGAACACAAGAATATTAACACAAATGTTTATAAAAAAACAGGAAATTAAATTTCTTTACCTGGAGGCGCCTTCGTTCCTGGCCACCGCTGAAGATGGTTACCAGAAACCCGTCGTCGTTGCGTCCATTTACTTCGATTATGCGTGGATCCAACTGATCTCCACCTACCTAAATCTTGGCCACCACTACTATCCTTCTATCCAGATATAAACCTTGTCTCAAACGTAACATTCCATACCAAATATACTTCAAACATACAAATTACACTTTCGGTTTCGCTTACCCAAATACCATCCCTTCATTTAATTGAGTCGTTGTAGTAACGGCACCTTTTATCTAAACAAAAGCACCAATTTGTGCAATATCACATTTACAACTTTGCGGTACCTTATTACAGCTTTACATCATTTCAAAACAGGATGTTATATGTAACTTTACCGACTAAACACGGTAATTAATACCCGTAAGAGCATTTACTAATTTTACGTTGTAGGTCTAAGCACGATCTCAGATCTAAAGGAAAAGAGAGCCTCACTATTTTTGTCCGAGTATTTATCCGATTTTCAAAACTCCCTCTGGAACCTATTTCTCTTTAAAAGCTTATTTTCTAAACTGCTTCTTAAAATTTTGAACGTAACGAACACTAGCTTTTCAAAAGTCCTCCGTTTTTCGTGCCGTTACATAGAATTTTGGTCGATACCCTCCACGGACGCGCTCTTCTTGAAACTGTCTAGCTTTCTTGTCTCCTTTAGAATCTCTCTTAAGCTACAGAAAATCAATATTGTATCTGGCCTTTACATTTACCCGTGTATTTCATACGTAACTTGTACCCAACGTTTTCTTTATACGTTTTTCTGTCCGTCTTACATTATCGATAGTCTTCAAGGCACTTGTTATTGTAGCAGCTTATACCAATCAACCGTTGCAAACAATTTTATAGAAATTCTGTCTTAACGTTTGTTTAAAATTCCATAAACCTTACATTTAACCAACAGGTGTTTCTTGAAACAACTTGTTGTTTAGAATAACAATTCCTAGTTTACCCATTCTTAGTATTTGCATAAACGAACGTTGGTTTTAAAATGGAAAGATTTGCGTTTAAAATTATTGATTTTCTATACGTGAAAGCTCTACTTCTGCTTCCATGTGTTTGATTTAAAATTATTATGATTACTTATGCGTATCCTTGAGTTTTTATGTACTCAAAAGCTTCTTTCCTTATGCAATTTTAATATTCCAATATACAAATAGAAACCTACCTTAATAACCGTCCGTTTTCATTATATAAACTGATTAATTTGGCGCGTAAATAATTTGCTCCTGTTTCCTATGTAAACAGTTGATAAAAATTTTTTGTCTACACCTATTTAACCTATAATTCCACTTCAATATATATATATATATATATATATATATATATATTGCCGTGGAACCTTCTTAAGTCACATGCACTGGTGCTCTCTAAAAAACATTCTAGCCCCACGGATTGGACGTCATAAATTGCAGTGGAACCTTCTTATTTATGCTCTTGTACTTCGCCAGTTCAAAAAAAATATTCACCATTATAAAAATTCACAAAATTTTTCTTACCCGCTTTCTGCTCTATCAAATTAAGTTCTTCAGCAGCTTTCCTGGCTAGCTCAGCTGTGCTTCTTTTCGTATACCTAAATTTACTCTCGTTCTCTTTACCGTTCACAAACCATTCAAATAAAATCACAAAATAATACAACAATCATACAATATTTACTAACCACTATTTACAAATAATAATTCAAAGCTATTTACAGTTCGGTGCTCAAGTTACACCTTAATAAATGCTATTTTTGTAAAGTCCTTGTTTTTAAAATCGAAATTTTTAACACATTTAATGCAACAGGAGTAAATGGGCCCCAAATAATACCTTCTCTTTGTTTATTACTACACTGGAGTATGGTGAGCTCATAATAACCCAGTTTATTAATGTATGTTTTCCACTTTGCATACTATTACTACAAACAAAAAAAAACATGTACTCTTAACAATAAAATTTAAATTCATCAAGCAATTCAATAAGCTTTACGAACACCTTTTGTTTTATATTCAAAATACCATATTATTAGTCAGCTATATGTATCTTTTTCAATACGTAAAATACCGTAAAATACCCATTAAAGTTTACCCTCACACATCACAATTTCAACAGTTTATATAAAAAAACTGCAAATTCAAATGCGTTACCTGGAAAAACTTGAAGATTCCATCTCCGTTTACAATGTATTATGTTTCTGAACCCCTCGGCCTAGTGATTAAGCGTGCGGCTCCACAAGATGTTTTAAAGATGACCACAATCTAAGCTGTGCTTCCTGCTACCCATCCAATATCAATTTCAATATCCAAATCCATGTATATTACACTTGTTTATTATCGCGTTATTAATTTACGAGATTGTTAAAGTATTCGTTGGACGTCAGTTAAATTTAAATAAACTCGACACTATTCGCGTTACTAACTATAAGGTCACAACAATCTAATAGTGAACTTTACAAATTTTAATACTTACAAGCATCGTCAGTTGATTTTTGTATGTCGTTATGCGATGCAAGATTAAAGAGACCCCTATTAATTTTGTTCCCGTATTTATATCATCCAGCTAGGCCCCCTTGGCCACACTTTTGCGCGAAATACCTAATTGTAAAATAATATTTCTCCAAATTTTGTGTAACCGTTTTAAACTTCTAGAAATATTCATGCGTCACACGCTATCTCAAACAAACTATCACATCCACCTGTCGCGTGCTCGCTTATTCTAAAACTATCTATTTCGACCAATCATACATTTCAGTGACGTTTTAAAACCTCGCCTGTGATATCTCTATTCCCGTCTTATGCATATTTGATGTCGAATTCTAACCTTGCTTGTGTGGTAGAAAATCGATATAGCTGCCCGCGTCCACGTGGATTGAGTACGTGCTATGCGACTGTCGGTTGAACAATATTCTATGAAACCCGCTCCGTTATCTACACAAATAACCGGAAGATGATCTTTCAAAACGTGCAGGTGTTTATGATTATCGACCGTTTACAATAACAATTCTCGGAGCTTCTTTTCATGGTATTCACCCTAACCGATATATTTGTTTGTTACAACGAAAGCTATTCGCCTTTGATTTATTGAGTTTACATGCTCTGCTGCGTTTTCTGACGTTATAACCCCTTAAATTAAACTACATTAAATTAATTACTAATTTCTATTGGCTTATACAATTGATTTTCTTTATGAACCTATTAACTTTTAATCCCGAATTATAAAATTATGTCAATACTTGTTAATTTAAATTAAATAAATGAATTAAATTTTGCACGTGAATATTATGTTCTCTCTACAGGGGGTGTTTGAAATTGCATTGTTGATCACCAAATTTAACCCTTTAAATCCACTACATAATCCCCCTATTTCAATTCTAGGAAAACTATTTCATGTTTTCTGAATTTAAATATTTATTTACTAATCTAATCTTACATGCTATTTCTATACACCTATCTACCCAACTAATACTACCTATGCCTATTTATCCAACCTATCACTACTTATCTAACTATTTCTATCTATTTCTACTCCTATCTCTACTTATTTGCATCCATCTACACCTATCTTTATTTATAATTAACTATTCACACCTATCACTATCCTTTACCTAACTATTTCTATCTATTACTAACTTTTTACCCTTTTATTTCATTCTATGTTCTCTTTTTATTTCCCCCTTTCGTCTTTTATTGACTCTTTAAGTACCTCTTTTGTACTTTTCTCTTTATCTTTACTTTTCATACTTTTAACCGTACCTACTATCACTATCTATATCTTATCCTAACTGTACACACTTTATTCTATATCTACCTCTAACTATCTGCCATATTTATCCTATACATAATTTAATTTTTCTATAAACCTACTTCTACTCTTCTATATACACCTATTTCTATCCCTATCTATTTAAATTTTACTCTATTATACACCTATCTTTACTTTTCTATATACCCCTATCCATATTTGACCTATTTCTACTTCTACTTTTCTATATTCTTATCTCTATCTCTAACTATTCAACTTCTACACTACCATTCACCTATCTCTATATTTTTGTTCATTAAGCTTCATTTCTTATTCAAATCTAACTCTTTTTCTTGATCCTCCATGTCTTTCTTCTCACAATCCTAATACTCTTCATCCCTATTTCTCTTCCAACTATTTCTATACTTATTATCCCTGTTATTTCACATAAAATAAAATCATTACTATTATCCTGATTCTTAAACATTTTTTCTTCAGTCCCTATACTTGTCTGTTTCTCATTTATTATAATTTCTTTTTCTGCGGACAAACCCAACGATACTACCTCAACATCTTTATCTTTCCCCCCTATACAAAACTTTTCATCTCTTCTAGACCCTTCATGTACAATATTCACCCCATAAAAATCTTTTAAATTCAAATTCAAATTACCAAAATTATCTGTGCCCCTTAACTCACTTATGCCTACTTATATCTCTTGTGTGTCACATAATGCTGTTTTTACTTCTACCTTTCTTAATTCTGAATCGTTATCCACTATTAATGCTGCGCTTGACTCTACATCTATTTGTTCAGCCTCTTCTTTCACTATCCATTGTACCTCTTCTAACTTTTCTTCATTATATTTACCTGAGTCGATCTCTTTCACTTTTTCATCATCTCCCTCTATACTATTAATACATAACCCCATGTCATCTTCGGTGACATCATAACTTGCCTTCCAGGGCAACAACTATCCCCAATCCTAACTATTTTCCTCTCTATATCAATTATAACCCCTAACTTCATCATACAATCGACCCCTAATATCCCTTTAAACTTGAACCCAGGTACAATTATAAATTCTTGTTCACAGCTAACTGAACCTAACTCTACTTTTAAAACAACCACGCTATTCACAACAGCAAATCGCTTTTTATTCGGCGCAACCAGGTGACTTCTTTTTATTGGCATTATCCCGTCACACACTTTATCTTTAATTTCATTGACGAATTCCTCCGATACTAAATTCGCCTCAGCTCCTGAATCTAATAATGCTCCTAAATTTTTCTCAAAAATTTTAATGTCAATTATGGGCAAACAAAAATTTTCTATAATTTCTGGCTCAACTTCTTCCTCTATTTTTAAAAATTCCCTAGGATGTTCGTATTTATACACAGTGATGTCTAGTGGTTTGTCCTGCTCTAAAAATCCTGTACAGGTATGGTCTCCCTACTTGGTCCTGGTCTTGCTACCACTTCAGCATATGTCCGCGGCGTCTCTGCTCTGTTCGCGTTGTCACTTTCCCTATTGTTGGTCGTCTGTGTTCCCCTTATGTCTGGCGAACTGTTCTGTCTCGTTACCCCTGGTCTTGGTGCAGGTTCCCTTCCTACACTGTTACTCTTAAAAAACGTTCGTTTTGGTTCCCAGTTATGTCTGTTGTATTGAAAATTAGTCCCTCGTCTTGGGTAACTGTCTCGTCTGTTGTCGAACCTAACCATGTTTACCTGTCGTTCCCTTGGTTCCCCAGGTCGTCCACTGCTTACGTCGTCATACTTCTGCAGGTACTCCAAAAACATCTCCTGATCTACGATATTTTGCAACGCCACATTTTACCGAACTTCAACCTCTAAATGTCGTGAAAGGTATTTTATAATCTGTCTGTCAGTCAATGGTGGGTTAAGTTGTTTAGCTATGCTATACTTTCGTATAGCATATTGCTCCCTACTCCCTGAAAATTCCCCTTTAAATTTACCTGTGATCAGATCGTCTCGTACCTGGTCCTGTCTGTGGTCACTCCAGTAATGTTTCAAAAACCTGTCCTCAAAGTCCGCGTAGGTGTCAATTTATTGTCCAATTAGATTATACCAAGCTTCAGCATGATCTTTCAGTAAAGCTTTCACAACATTCAATTTCGCTTGTTCGTCATATAAATTGTTTATCAAACCTCTAAAGTTATTAATGAATATTTGCGGGTTTACCCTACTATCCCCATAAAATTTCATTTGTTGCTCCAGCGACATATTACCTGTTACAAATCTTGGACCATCCCCCATTAAAGTTGCCACATTTTGTTTAATCACTGTCACTTCTTTCTCTACCCGACCTAACTGATCCTTACATGAGTCCGTTACCTCAGTCATTTTAGCATTAATCTCGTCCTCACAGAAAATCCTTACATCTGTCCTTAATTGTCCCATTTCCTGATTTAAACCTCTAATATCACGTTCATTTTTATCAACCCTATTTTCAACTTTCCCCATTTTTACAGTCAATCTATTTTTAAAATCCGAAAATTCTCTGGTAGATTTTTCTATTTTATTCCCTAATTCCTGACTTAATTGGTCAAATTTTCGATTCGATTTCTCATTCATCCTCTCTAGCATTCTCAAAATTAATTCATTCCTAGCTTCTCATGATTCCGTCCTCGACTGATCCCTACTACCTTCAGCTGCCTTCATTTTTGAATTTTTATCACTGTTGGAATATGCGATAATAACGCCCTGTGTTTTGTTGTTTTATATCAACTTTATAATATCTTAAGTACGCATCTGGAGTAGTAGGTCTGTGGTAATGTGTAATAAATGACAGTGTTTACTGACAATGGTTTTTGCTTTTGTATTGAAATGATAGTTATGTAATATAAAACATTATGTCTCCAATTGTATTATTGCTTCATTAAAATGAACAATTTAACATGGTAGCAGAAACCGTGGTTCGTTATTTGTAGTTTGTTAGAAAACGAAGCCGTGTTGGTGGTTATATAAAATATGCAACGTGCACGAGCAACATAACCTAAAACAAGTAAAGCATCTGTTAAAACAGGAATTAAAAGTAAAATTTACGCTAATAGAAAATGGGTAATAACGACGTTGTTATTGAAAAGCTTACAAAGGGGTCAAAGTACGACCAGTGGAGACGAGGGTTCATGTTTTTATTAAAATATAAAAAGTGTATTGCTGTTATTGAAAATGACGTTCGTCCTACAAGGATTAAAGAAGAAGATTGGAATTCTATGGTCGATAAAGTTATGTACTATTTTTCTATTGCTGTGCCGGCGGATGATATGATGAATTGTGATACCTCAAAGCAGGTAATCGTAAAATTAGATGGTTTATATATGAAAAAGTCTGAAGCTAAACAGTTACTAATTGAACGCCAGTTGTGTAATTTAAAAATGAATGATACTGACGACCCTGAAAAGTTTTTCGAGATGTTTGAACGTAAAATCAATGAATTACAGGGTGCTGGTGGTGATGTTAGTCGGAAAAGAAAAGTTAGTTATTTAATGATGTGTTTACCAGACAGCTGTAGACATCTTATTGACGCAATTGATTTAGTGCTGGAGGCGGAACGTACTGTTGATTATATACGCGAGAAATTAATGAGTCGTAAAGATTTAAATAAAAAGACAGATGATGTAAACCCTGTTGAAAAGGGAATTAGTAACGCTTAGCCGAATGCTCAAGCCTTTAAAGCAAATATTCAAGTATCTGGTAATGCTGATAAGAAAAATATTATATGTTATGGTTGTGGGCGATCCAGGCACATAAAAAAAATTGTTGGAATCGTACAGCAGAATATTGGAAGAATCAAAGTAGTTTTGAAAGCAGAAGCCGTGGATATTCTGATTATGGTCGTGGTAGGTCAAACTTTAGTCGAAGAGGTAATTTTCGAGGTAATACATCGTATTCGGGAAATTTTCGTGGAAATCAAAGAAGAAATTTCAATTCACAAAGATATCAAGGAAGTAACTTTGCAGGAAATGCTGATGTTACTGAATCAAAGGAATAAAATGATGTCCAATTATTTCATATTGATGTCAATAGCTCTAACGTGAGTAATAATGAAAAAGATAATGTTATAGTAGATTGGTTGATCGATAGTGGTTGCACGGATCACATAGTAATGTCAGATAAATATTTTTATAATTATATTAATCTTAAGGTCAATACTCAAGTTAAACTTGGCAGTGCCGAAGTTTTAAAAGCATCAAAAATAGGAAATATTTTATGTAAATTTAAAAATGGAAATTCAGAAAGGGTTTTAGATATTAAAAATGTATTCTATGTCCCTGAAATAGGCAAAAACTTGTTAAGCGTTAGTGCTATGACAAGTAAAGGGAAATCAGTAATTTTTCAGCCACATGGTGCTGAAGTTCAGAAAAATGAATTAATTTTGTATTCAAGTGTCAAAGATAAACTTTTCCCCATAAGATGTGAGGTAATATCTGAAAGCAACATAATTTCAGCTAATTACACAGCAAAAAATATGTTAGTCAAAGAGCGTTTACATAGAGTGCTTGGTCATGTAAATTTTAATGATTTGCAAATAATGTTTCGTCAAAATTATTTAAATGATTTGCCAAATTCTTTAGATAACAATTTTATGCACTGTGAAATTTGCCTAGAAAGTAAAATGTCAAGTTTAAAATATGAAAACAATCGAAGACGTGCTGACTACTGTGGTCAAATAATTCATACAGATGTAAAGTTTATGGACGAGGAAGGTTTTAATTTTGAAAAATATTTTGTTAGTTTTATCGACGATTACTCGAGAGTTGCAAGAGTATTTTGTATTAAAAACAAGTCTGATGTGTTTGATTGCTTTATGGAATATTTCAATGTCCTTAAAAATTGTGCACAAGGTCCTTTATTAGAATTGAGGTGTGATAATGGAAAGGAGTATCTGAATCAAAATTATTATGATGTGGCAAAAAGGGAAGGTTTTCAAATTGTGCCATGCGTGCCATATAATCATGAATTAAATGGAGTTGCTGAACGATTTAACAGAACCATTATGAACCGTGTACGGTGCTTAAGAAAGGAAGCTAATCTAGAAAGAAAATACTGGCCAGAAATTGTTTGCCTGTTTTATAGGAAACAGATTAAAAAATAGTTCAACTTTTGAGAAAAAGACACCGTATGAAATATTTTTTGGTCGTACACCGAGTGTGAAAAATTTGCAAATGTATGGAAGTGATGTTTTTGCTAGAATACCTGATGAAAAAAGAACGACATTAGATAATAAGTCAATAAAAGGAAAATTAGTAGGTTATTTTGATCAAGGTTATAGGATCTTGGTCAATGGTAAAGTACAATTGGCAAAAAATGTGAGGTTTGTTGAATCAGACACTGAATGTATTCGTTTGAATGATGAGAATAGCGAAACTAAATCAGGGAAAGAAGAGAAAATGGAAGAGGTCGAAAGTAGATCAGAAAGGAAAAAAATGATACCAGTGCGTTATAACGATTATGTCTTATATTCTAATTATGCAAATCTGAGTGAGCCCAAAACGTATGATGAAGCAATAGAATCTGAGGAGAAAGAGGAATGGCGAAAGGCAATGTTAAAAGAATTTAATTCATTGAATGATTCAGAAACTTGGGAGCTTGTTGACAGACCTGTAGACACAAAGGTGCTAAATGTGAAATGGGTGTACAAAATAAAATCCTATGTCGTGTATAAAGCTAGACTTGTCGATAAAGGTTCGAACAGAATGAATTGGTGGATGATGTGTACGCATCTGTTGCTAGGTTATCAACTGTACGTACATTATTAAGTGTTTGTGTGGAACGTGGCTATGACATTCATCAGATGGATGTACAGACTGCATTCCTACATAGTCAAGTGAAATCTGAAATATTTGTTGAACAGCCAGAAGGGTGTGAAATTGAAGCAGGAAAGGTTTATAAATTAAAAAAATCACTGTATGGACTGAAAGAATTTCCGAGAAACTGGTATGAATGTTTTAGTAAGTTTATTGTTAGTCTTGGATTTACACGTAGTCAACATGATCTTTGTCTCTATTCTAATATAAAGATGGATCTCTTTTGTATTATTTTTGTAGATGATATCCTTATCTGTGGAAGTAACATACATTCTATAGAACTGATCAAAAGAAATTTTACAAATCATTTTAAGATGACCGATTTTGGGAATGTAAAATCATATCTTGGTATTGATATTAATTATGATAAAAATAACCAACAAATGACTTTAAGTCAAATGAAATTTATTGAAGAGCTTGCAGTAAAATATGGTATCTTAAATAGTAACATAAAATACACTCCGATGGAAACAAATTTGAAATTAGAAGGTGGGGAACTCAATGACAGTTTAAAATATAAAAATTTAATTGGTGCATTATTATATGTTTCACAAGGTACTAGGCCAGATGTTGCCTTCTCGGTAAATTATTTAAGCCGTTTTCAAAATTGTTGTAATGAGATGCATTTTAGGCATGCTTTGCGAATTTTAATTTATTTGTATCACACACGTCATGTGTCACACAATTATGGTAAAAATACTGATAACGATATAATTAATTGTTATGTTGATGCCGACTGGGCTGGAGACGTGAATGATAGTAAGTAAACTACTGGTTTTCTTGGTAAAGTCTTTGGAAATGTTGTAAGTTGGAAATCAATTAAACAAAAAACTGTTTCACGTTCTTCAACTCATGCAGAATATGTAGCTCTGGCAGACGCTGTAGAAGAAACATTACATGTCAAAAATCTATTGTCTGATTTTGGTAGTAACAACAGTTTGTTAACTAATATAAAAATTTATGAAGATAATAGTGGGACTTGTATGTTGGCAAATAATGGGAATTTTTCGAAAAGATCCAAGAATATAAATGTTGCACTTCACTTTGTTCATGATTTAGTAGTTCAAAATGTAATCAATGTAATAAAAATTGAAGGCCGCAACAATGCAGCTGATATTTTGTCGCGTTTATCGCAAGGGTAGGTGTTGGAATATGCGATAATACACCCTGTGTTTTGTTGTTTTATATCAACTTTATAATATCTTAAGTACGCATCTGGAGTAGTAGGTCTGTGGTAATGTGTAATAAATGACAGTGTTTACTGACAATGGTTTTTGCTTTTGTATTGAAATGATAGTTCTGTAATATAAAACATTATGTCTCCAATTGTATTTTATTGCTTCATTAAAAAGAACAATTTAACAATCACACAAGGCACTATCGTCACTTCCAATTTCCACTTCTTTTTAACCACTCCTTTCTCTGCATACGTTCAAATCACTCCCACACACACTCAAAATATTCTTAAATTTATACAAAAAACAGACTCTCTCTCTCAGATCGCCAGTTTCCTGGATTAAATTGCAAAAATTCTATTTGGAGCTCTTGCTTCACGTTTGAGTCGCCATAAATTACCGTGAAACCTTAAGTCACATGCACTGGTGCTCTCTATAAACATTCGAGCCCAACGGATTGGGCGTCATAAATTGCCGTGGAACCTTCTTATTTATGCTCTTGTACTTCGCCAGTTCAAAAAAAAATATTCACCATTATAAAAATTCACAAAATTTTTGTTACCCGCTTTCTGCTCTATCAAATTAAGTTCTTCAGCAGCTTCCCTGGCTAGTTCAGCTTTCCTTCTCGTATACCTAAATTTACTCTCATTCTCTTTACCATTCACACACCATTCAAATAAAATCACAAAATAATACAACAATCATACAATATTTATTAACCACTATTTACAAATAATAATTCAAAGCTATTTACAGTTCGGTGCTCAAGTTACACCTTAATAAATGCTATTTTTGTAAAGTCCTTGTTTTTAAAATGGAAATTTATAACACATTTAATGCAACTTGAGTAAATGGGCCCCAAATAATACCTTCTCTTTGTTTATTACTACACTGGAGTATGGTGAGCTCATAATAACCCAGTTTATTAATGTATGCTTTCCACATTGCATACTATTACTACAAACAAAAAAAAAACATGTACTCTTAACAATAAAATTTAAATTCATCAAGCAATTCAATAAGCTTTACGTACACCTTTTGTTTTATATTCAAAATACCATACTAATAGTCAGCTATATGTATCCTTTTCAATATGTAAAATACCGTAAAATACCCATTAAAGTTCACTCTCACACATCACAATTTCAACAGTTTATATAAAAAAACAGCAAATTCAAATGCGTTACCTGGAAAAACTTGAAGATTCCATTTCCGTTTACGATGTATTATGTTCCTGAACCCCTCGGCCTAGTGATTAAGCGTGCGGCTCCACAAGATGTTTTAAAGATGACCACAATCTAAGCTGTGCTTCCTGCTACCCATCCAATATCAATTTCAATAAACAAATCCATGTATATTACACTTGTTTATTATCGCATTATTAATTTACGAGATTGTTGAAGTATTCGTTGGACGTCAGTTAAATTTAAATAAACTCGACACTATTCGCGTTACTAACTATAAGGTCACAACAATCTAATACTGAACTTTACAAATTTTAATACTTACAAGCATCGTCAGTTGATTTTTGTATGTCGTTATGCGATGCAAGATTAAAGAGACCCCTATTAATTGTGTTCACGTATTTATATCATCCAGCTAGACCCCCTTGGCCACACTTTGCGCGAAATACCTAATTGTAAAATAATATTTCTCCAAATTTTGTGTAACCGTTTTAAACTTCTAGAAATATTCCCGCGTCATACGCTATCTCAAACAAACTATCACATCCACCTGTCGCGTGCTCGTCTATTCTAAAACTATATATTTCGACCAATCATACATTTCAGTGACGTCTTAAAACCCCGCCTGTGATATATCTATTCCCGTCTTATGCATATTTGATGTCGAATTCTAACCTTGCTTGTGTGGTAGAAAATCGATATAGCTGCCCGCGTCCACGTGGATTGAGTACGTGCTATGCGACTGTCGGTTGAACAATATTCTATGAAACCCGCTCCGTTATCTACACAAATAACCGGAAGATGATCTTTCAAAACATGCAGGTGTTTATGATTATCGACCGTTTACAATAACAATTCTCGGAGCTTCTTTTCATGGTATTCACCCTAATCGATATATTTGTTTGTTACAACGAAAGCTATTCGCCTTTGATTTATAGAGTTTACATGCTCTGTTGCGTTTTCTGACGTTATAACCCCTTAAACTACATTAAATTAATTACTAACTTCTATTGGCTTATACAATTGATTTTCTTTATGAACCTATTAACTTTTAATCCCTAATTATAAAATTATGTCAATACTTGTTAATTTAAATTAAATAAATGAATTAAATTTTGCACGTAAATATTATGTTCCTCTCTCTACACATTAATTTGTTTCTAAACTTTACTGTGTGCTTTATTTAGATTTGCTTAGTGCAACTTAGATGTAACTTGGACGTAGCTTAGAATTTTCTTTGTCTTGACTTAGAGGTAACTTAGAGCCCTACATTATAAATATTTAACCTAAAGTAATTAATAAAATTTCTACTCACGTTTTCCAGCAAACGGCGACACCTTTTCATCTATTTTCAATATAATTTATTTTAAAATATTGTATAACACTACTTTTCACAAATTTTAGTTAATTCGACGCGTAAATTTTTTAGTAAAAGTGACGCAGCTTCGACGTGGTTCTATTGAGACTGACTCTTATCAAACTCTGGGCGTTATATAGTCTATCTCTATCTAAAATTCATTGGTTTATCTGAACTGTTGTTCAAAAATTGCAGCCAACCACAGGTTGTTTTGGGTATTTCTGTGGATTTTACAAGTTTATTTCTGATGGAACGATTCAGTGATCACGTATTCTTCTAATACTTCTATTATTTGTCGATATTTGACCGCTTGTTTTGGTATTATTACTGGAATTTTTAATTTACCTTGGCCTTTAATTTAGCTTATAACACTGGTTTGTGTAGATTAAGCTTTTTGGGAATCGAACGAATTTCATGAATAAAATCACGTAGCATAAATGACGTACATCAACATATTTTCGTTTATATCTTGTGTTTAAAACTCATTTCTTTTGAAATATGCGTTTGTTTATCAGAGCGCTTTACTATCTTCCTTCGTTATCGTATGCTTAATTTTTAAAGATATTGCGTGATGATTTACTAGCTTTTACCTTATTCCATGCGTATCTATTTATGAACGTTTTTTGATTTAGAACAATTTAATTGCGTGTATAATTTTTTCTCTGCTGAATATGTTTATATTATTGAAGGACATGCTTACTGGCATTGATTAAAGTTCATTGCTGTCCTTATACAGGGTGTTAAACGTTCGTTCCTCGCATAATATGCGAGTTACCTGTTTATATGCTAATTAAATGCAGTTTTCTAATTCCTAGTACTATTTGCTTGTAATGCATATATATATATATATATATATATATATATATATGAGTATTTTCGACGCGACAAAACCGTTATCATAGAGGACTTGCAACGAGAGGGCTTTATACAGCATTATTGTAGATGTATTGCTAGGATATGCTGCGGTTCCATGCAGCTAGTGTTGAACCCATCTTCAATTATTTTGACTTGTAGTAAAATGCTCCGCCTAGTGACCCATAATGAAATCACAACAGTATTTTCACACATGTACTAAATCGATCGTTATATCTTAAGAGTAAAACATTACGACTACTAACCTACTAACCTCATCAATATTTAGGTCTCAACACTTTTTCCGCTCATTCACTCGTTCGATTATTTTGTCTTAGTAGTAAAACATTTCGACTACTAACCTAAGTTGAAACCTCGACACTATTTTCGTCTCAGCACTATTTATGCCTCAAGACTATATATTCGCTTATGCACCCTTTCGATTATTTTGTCCTAGTAGCAAAACATTTCGTTTAATAACCTAAGTTGAAACCTCAACACTATATTTGCCTCAGCAATGTTTATACCTCAACACTATATCCGCTCTAACACCCGTTCCATTATTTTGTCTTAGTAGTAAAACATTTCAACTACTAACATAAGTGGAAACCTCAACACTGTTTTAGTCTCAGCACTATCCATACCTCAACGCTGTTTCCGCTCATGCACCGGTTTGATTATTTTATCTTAGTAGTAAAATATTACGACTACTAACCTGAGTTGAAACCTCAACACTATTTTCGCCTCAGCAGTCTTTAGGTCTCAACACTTTTTCCACTCATGCACCCGTTCGATATAACATCATATCTGCATTACTATTCGATATACGTGATTTATTTTTATACTACGAGTTATGTATTCCCCAATTATATATATATATATATATATATATATATATATATTGAATCTAGTAGGAATTATTAGAAATTGTTAAATAGAGTATAAGTTCATTGCAACATTGTAATACAAGGATAACCCAGAGAGGTTATTGACAGTTCATGAGAACGGACATGCAACTTTGCATCCGAGAGGGCAGTGATACTGCAAGTGGCAGGTCACAGGCGGTTAACATACCGCAATTACTTAGAAATAAGATTGTTACATTTAATAAAGTGTACAATTAAGAGAAAAGCAGACATGAGATCTGCAAGTTTCCACAGCCGTGTGAGGGGCAGGTTATTATAAAAAGCCCGAGAGCTCAAGGCCCGGCAGTCAGTCTTCGAACTCCATACTTCGTTGTTCAAGCTACTCACCTTATTACAATGAATTAAATGTTTTTGAATTAAAGTTATTTTACAAGTTATTCAAAATTCCATTGTAATTTCTGTTTTAAGTTAAAATAAAAATGTGTTAAGTGTTTGGAATTGTTTTTAAAAACACCGCTCCAAAGGCCCGAACCTTAACTGGCGCAGTCGTAACGGATGTCAAAAGAGCACTGAAAATCCAAAAATCGGAAGATTGGTGACCAAGAATTTTAATTCGCAATTTTGACAGAACCCAAACCAGGTTGGAGGAAGAACACAAATCGTCCGAATCCAACAACAAACCAACGTGGACACGATACAGCATCGATCGAGCCCACAAAAGAAACAGATGAAGAAATTAATGTAAGTTCATTCCACTTATACCAATTGATCTCACAAACTATAATTGATATATGCTAGTTTTATTATTTTATTATTTGATTACCATTTATTATTATGTTATGAATTTTATTTTATGCCAATTTTTTTTTTTGAAAATAGTTTACAAAGAAAAATTATTTTCAAACGAGACTTTATTTTGAGAAAATGTTAATCTATGAGACTTGAATCTTAAAGAGATTTTCTTTTAAAAGCAAAAGAGACTTGATTATTTAAAAGAGATTCTTATCACAATTATTAGAACAAACTCAAAAATAAACCAAAAATAACGGACGCACATCCATTAATACCGAAATACGAAAAATTAACTAGCGCGATATAAAACGCACGTTTAGTCCGGTAAACTAAAAAGACAGAACGCAAATTAATTCCAAAGCTAAAGGTAATTCTTCAAACAAGCAATTACGGAACGATTATTTAAACCATTGACCTCTATCATACTGTATAAACTACAGCAAAACACTCTGCAGTAACTGAAACCACTGTAACTTAAAACCACCGTAACCTAAAACGCCATCCGCAACCTAAGCAAAGTTCGCGAAGGAAGCATCATTTATTACACACTTAAAACAATAACTTTCAGAACCTCTGTATAGAATAAAGCAACGCATTTTTGCATTAAGATTCACAAGTAATTAATCATAAAAACGTATAAATTACACCCAGCATTTAAAGAAAAGCGCATTCACCACAGCGATCTATAAATAAAACTGCATTACGAAAAGTTAATTATTTTAGTACAAACACGGAATAAAAGCTAAACGTTTTTAATTAAAACTACTTATCATTTATAAATTCCCAGTACAAATACTGAATAACGCTAAACGTTTATCATACAAAGCTATAATTAAAATGCTTATCATAGAAACTTAAAACCTACAATACGGAGAGATTCAATTACAAGTCGTGCATCACAAAATAAACAGACACAACATTGTGCAAAGCAATTAACTACTAAAGAAGCGAATTATTTAATTCCCATAAACTGAAATTAACACCTGTGAGTAAGGTATAGTCGTATGCTATTCAACACGTACGCAACTACCAAGAAATTAAACTACATCTTCTAGTGATTAAAATTACCAAGTAAGTAATTAACCTGCAAGTTAAAATTAGAATACAAGGAGACAAGACTGACGAACCATACGGTTATGCAACTTAATTAAAACCCACGGAAAGGGATATAATTACAAATTAACAGAACTAAACTAACACAAAGCGAAGTAAATATCGCGGGAACAAATCTATCCACTACAGATTCTTCAGAAAGCAGAAACTCAAGCAAACTCAAACAAATTAAAACCGCGAGATAGAAACAGGCAAATTCAAGGCTACAGTAATTAAATCAACTTTATCGAGTATAAATCTCACAGATTCATTACCGCACTGTGTAACTAAGTACAAATAACAGCAACAACGATTCTAAAAACAATCCGACGCAGTCTAAACTGAAAATTAACAAATCGAAACCCAAAATAACGATAAAAATTGCAAAATTAATCTCAATTTTTACAAAATTCAAAATTATCTAATCTAAACGGAAAATTAATAAATCCAAAGCATAATTAACGTCACAAATAGCAAAATCAACCCCAATTTTTACAAAATTCGAAATTACCCAACCCAAACGGAAAATTAGTAATTCCGAAGCAAAAATAACGATATACATAGCGAAATAAACCTCAATTCAAAAAAAAAATTTTTTGAAAATTACCCAAAAGCGAAAGCAACCCTTAACCAACATGAGTAACGCTGACATGAAGCTTAATTTGGAAACAATCCAAATCTTTGATGGCACGCAAGCGCATCTTGCAAATTTAATTGGAGCAGCCGAAATGTTTTTGAAAACCTTCTACAAACCCGGAGATAACGAAAGAAATTCATTGCTTATACGCTTGATAATAAGTAAACTAACCGGAAGGGCACTAACCTTAGTCGCCAGTAGGGACGATTTACAGGAATGGCAAAAATTTAAACAGATACTAATTGCATATTTTGGAGACCAACGTAACATAAAATGCCTGGTACGAAACCTAATAAACCTCAGAATGGAACACAACCAATCCCCCTATCAATTCGGAATGAAATGCCAAGACGTGAGAAGTTTAACCCTAACAAAATTAAAAATCGAAGAACCCGATCAAAACGTTCGACATTTAAAAACAAAAATGTATGACGAAATGGCACTGGACACGTATATAAACGCTTTACCAGAACGACTATCGGATAAGATCGGATGCCAACGACCCCAAAATCTAGAAGAAGCCATGAACCTAGTAATAGAAGAAGAAAATGTAATGTATTACCGCAACAGACTATACAACCCCAACGCAAATAAAAGTTATTCACCAATAAAAACTATACAAGCCACAAGACAAACAATCCCTCAACAAAAATTCACACTCTTTAACACACAAACAAATCAACCGCGAATTAATAACCCAAGTTTCAACAATACGAATTTTAATAATCAATATAAACATTTTCCAAAACCGACGTTTAACACAAATTTTACGAAACCCGCATTCCAACCAAGATTTAATCAAAACTTAAACCAACAAAGACCAGCATTCAACGCAAACCCCAATAGAAATACACCAATGAATAATAATCATAACAACCCTAATAATTATTATAAACCAACACCAATGGATACCTCATCTGGTAACACCAGACAAAATACAAAGATAACACATATCCGACCAAACCCTCATCAGAAACGCAATTTTACATCGGAAGAACTATTTCACCAAGAAGTAGAAAAATTTGACACTGACCAGAATAATTACATTCAGACAGGTACGAACGATGAATCAAACCATGTAGAAACTTATGAACGCAACGAACAATACGAAACTTACGAGGAGTACGACGAAGAAAACTTGAACTCAAATTTTCAAATGGACCAATTCATAAACGACCAAACTTAATAAACTTAAATAACATAAATCACTTAGTATTACCATACATAGAAATACCCCACGCCAAATTTAAACTATTAATCGATACCGGATCATCAAAAACATTAATTAGCCCCAGAACCGTGAAGAAACATTATTTAGCTTATGTAGAAAGAGAACCATTTGAAATTAAAACAGCCCATCAAACAACACTACACCAATTCGTAGCTAATATACCCTTACCGAGAACATTAAATGTTAAAATGAAACATAAATTTTGTATTTTCGAATTTAAGACAAGTATGACGGCTTAATCGGAATGAACCTTCTAAGAAAATTAGGAGCCAACATTGACATCAAAAATCATTTATTAAGGACGAAATACGGAAAAATCCCCATTAAATTTCAAAACACGCAAACCGAACAAAAATACACAATAGAACCCCGAACGGAACGAAAAATAAAAATCCCAGTAAATTCTAACAAAAAAGTAGGAATAATAAATCATATGACATTTCAACAAGGAGTAGAAACCCCAACTGCCTTAGTGCAAATAAAAGATAATTATGCAACCACAACGATACTAAATTCAAACTATCCCGTAGAATTATCATTAACAGACCCAATTAACGTAGAAGAATTAAATTTTAACGAAATGGAAATAGACGAAAATTTAGAAAACGATTACAACCCAATAGAACATGACAAAATGTTATGAAAAAATTTAACTAACATCCGCTTTAATACCGACATCAATCAAGAAGAAGAAAGAGCAATTAAAAACTTATGTTTTGAATACCGCGACATATTCCACTGCGAAGGAATACCATTAACATTCACCAACACTGTAAAACATAATATCGAGCTAACAGACAATAAGCCAATCTTTACAAAAGCATATAGACTACCTCATGCAAGCCAAGAAGAAGCTGACAGACAAGTAGCAGACTTATTAGAACAAGACATAATCCAGCACTCCAACTCACCATGGAGCAGCCCCGTGTTAATAGTACCTAAGAAATTAGATGCAACCGGAAAGAGAAAGTACAGAATGGTAATAGACTATAGAAAGTTAAATGAAAAAACGGTAGATGACAAATATCCATTACCAAATATAACCGAAATTTTATACAAATTAGGCAAATGCCAATATTTTTCAACATTAGACCTAGCATCAGGATACCATCAGGTAGAGATGGAAGAAAAAGATATATCAAAAACCGCCTTCAGCACACCTAGAGGACATTACGAGTACAAACGAATGCCATTTGGATTAAAGAACGCACCCGCTACTTTTCAGAGAGTCATGGACAATATATTACGAGGAATACACAATGAAAAATGCCTTGTGTACCTAGATGACATCATAGTTTATTCCACATCATTGGTAGAACACATAGAAAGATTGAAAGAAGTATTTGAAAGACTAAGACAAGCACATTTCAAAGTACAGTTAGACAAAAGTGAATTTTTACAAAAAGAAGTATCATTTTTAGGACATGTAATAACACCCCAAGGAGTAATGCCAAATCCCGACAAAACAAATGCAGTTCTAAATTACCCTCTACCAAAAACAACCAAAGAAATTAAAGGATTTTTAGGACTTAGTGGTTACTACCGCAAATTCATTAAAGGTTACGCTCAGATAACCAAACCCCTGACAAACTGTTTAAAAAAGGGAAACAAAATTGAACACACGCCGGAATTTATTAAAGCCGTAGACAAAATTAAAAACATATTACGAATCACCCTGTATTAGAATACTCAGACTTTTCAAAACCATTTATACTGACGACAGACGCATCGAATGTAGCATTAGGCGCAGTATTGAGCCAAGGAGAAGTAGGTAGCGATAAATCCATCAGCTACACATCCAGAACCCTAAATGAAACCGAACAGAAATATAGTACCATAGAAAAAGAATTATTAGCCATAATTTGGGCAACAAAATATTTTAGACCTTACTTATACGGAAGAAAATTTTACATATACACCGATCATACACCATTAGTATGGCTATGCAAACTGAAAGAACCGAATTCAAAATTACAACGATGGCGAATCAGACTCGAAGAGTACGATTACGAAATTATATATAAAAAAGGAATTTATAACAACAACGCAGACGCTTTAAGTAGAATCCAACTCAATGCATTAGAAACGGAATCCATTGTAGGAAACGTAGACGAAGCAGAAATAAGGGAAGATCCAGACGAGATCGACACGATACATTCGACACAAAACGAAGAACCAAAAAACGCGATTAAAATTTTAAACGAAGCAATCGATATGAAACCCAACGAATTTATAATAACCGAAGTTTTAAATAACCCCAATCCCGTAAAATATACAAAAGTAGATAACAAAAAGATATACCAAATTCAAATAACTAAAGATGGCAACGAAGAACAAATAATTAAAATTCTAAAAGAATACACCCCCGAGAAAAAACGATTTTATTTTTATTTCAACACCGAACATTTATACCAAAGATTTTCAGAATTATACGTCAAATTATTCAATAACTCTGGCCCTGAACTTATCAGATGTACGAGAAAATTAATAACATTAGACGACCCTGACGAAATAAACGATGTAATTAGGAATCAACACGAAGGAAAAACCAACCATCGTGGAATTAACGAAACAATAAAGCAACTTGTAAGACGTTATTATTTTAAAGACATGAAAGAATTGACCACAGATTTCATTAACCAATGTGAATTATGTGACAAAGCGAAATACGATAGGAAACCCCCAAAGATACCCTTAATGTTAACCAAAACACCCGACAAACCATTTCAGAAACTACATGCCGATACTCTAGTAGTAGAAGCGCAAAACTATTTAACAATTGTAGACGCATTCACAAAAATAGACCAAGCAATAGCAATCACATCCAAAATAGTATCGACGTAACCCAAGGATTTTTACAGTATTTCACATTTTATGGAACACCCGAATCAATAACTCTAGACAATGGTAGCGAATTTAAAAATGAGACAATACAGAACACTTTAAAACTTCACAAAATAAAAATTAATTTCATAACGGAAAACCACCCTGAATCAAACGGACTAATTGAACGACTACATTTAACCCTGTTAGAACAAATTCGATTATTAAGAATAAATTATAAGAGGGAATATATAACCAATCTAATGTCATACGCACTTATCGCCTATAATAACACAATTCACTCATCAACAAATTTTACACCCTTAGAATTAACCTTAGGACATTCAGATTCACGAAATCCCTATGACATACACTACAACAAGGAAGTATATCAACAATATGCGAAGACCACAAAGTAAAACTAAAAATAACTTACGACAAGGTAAAAGATAAATTAGAAAACGATAAGGAACGTATCACCACAACCCGAAACAAAAATACCGACGCAAATAAATTTTCAATAGGACAAATCGTGTATGAGAAAAGCGTTCAAAGCAAGCGACATAAAACCGCACCCAGAAATTTAGGACCATTTAAAATTAAGAAAATATCAGATAAAAATATAGCAGTAGTAGACAACGGTAAAATAACAAAGTACATTCATTTGAAAAACCTAAGACACCCTGTCATTTCAGATGGACAATCATCACCCTTACCGTCAACCTCCGCCCAGGTAGAACGGACAACCAAGTAATAATATAAAAATAAAAAACAACCCCGGTATACTACCAATTAAATTAAGCAGTATGCAAAACCCAATTAACATTTGCAAAATTAAATACCCTACACTCTAGCATTATTGAACCAGCCGATTTATTAAAAGAATTAATAAGAATTAGATCACTTATAATTAACAGTAAATTACCTTTTGATGCAACAGAATCAAACATTCTAATATTTGAAAAGATAGCTATAGTAAAAGGCTACATTAAGAATAACGAAATAATATTTTTAATAGAAATCCCGATAGTAGAAAGTAACAATTATAATTATTATCATTTATTTGCTTTTCCAACGAAAGTTACTAGCACATACCAAGTAATTATACCCAAAACCAAATTCCTATCCCTAAATGAACTGAGATATGGTTATACAAACGAAAAATGTACTGAAGTAACACCAAACCAATACTTATGTCAATCGATGACGACAACTACAGTTCAAGATAGAACAACAACAAGACGAAGAAATAGTTAAGAAACCCATGAAGCTAGAGCATCTAGACTTAGACGACCTCAACCACGCCATGAAATTAGTGGAAAGTTACAAAGTTACATTTAAGTGAACTCAAAACGCCAAAGTTACATTAATAGGAGGAATTAGCCAATTCTGAAAAAAAAAACTCTCATTTAAATAACATTGTCATCTTAAATTTGACTCCCATAAGCAATACACATGCAAAAAATTGCATAAATCTGATATTTTGCACAATAGTTTTCTTCGACTAAGCACTTTTGCAACGAATTCGCACAATTAGCAGCAAAATTCGCACAATAGTTTTCTTCAACTAAGCAATTTCTAGCCCCAGGCATGGCTAATTTAATTAAATTCTAATTTGCGCAATTATTTGCACATTGGCGAGGGGTCAGCACCCCGATCTGGCACGGATCTTGTTCTCATCTGGACCATCTACCCTTTAATCGGCAAATATTCGCCTAAATTTGCACAATAGTTTTCTTCAAGTAAGCATTTTTTAGCTCCAGGCATGGCTCGTGCTAGTCATCATAAATTTGACTCCCATAAGCAATACACATGCAAAAAAATTGCACAATAGTCATCATAAATTTGACTCCCATAAGCAATACACAGGCAAAATTGCACAAATCTGATATTTGCACAATAGTTTTCTTCGACTAAGTATCTTTGTCGGCGCCCTGATCTGGACCGTCGGACCCCGGCATCCTTCCCCAGGGCCGCCGGATAGGCAAATTCTTCCGCTAATTTATTTAATCTTTTAAACTAGCTAGTCATCATAAATTTGACTCCCATAAGCAATACACATGCAAAAATTGCGCTAATTTATTTAATCTTTTAAACTAATCTAATACATAACTAGATTAATCCATTAACCCTAATGCAATCTTTTGCAAATTAAATTTTATTTACCACAATCCCCGTCGGGTGCCGACAGGGCGTCAGATAGGCAAATTCTTCCGGATTAAGCTGATTAAGAGTTAATTTAATTACATCAATTAATTATTTATTTATTAAAGAATTACATAATAAAAATACAAAGTCATCTTAAATTTGACTCCCATTTGAGCATATGCATAACAATTTCTAAATTTGCCTTAATCATGGCTTGGGATGCAGAGATGATTAAGAGTCAATATAATCACATCAATAAACTAATCTAATACATAACTAGATTAATCCATTAACCCTAATGCTATCTTTTGCAAATTAAATTCTTATTTGCCACAATCCCCCGTCGGGGCCCCGACAGGGGCACCAGATAGGCAAATTCTTCCGGATTAAGCTGATTAAGAGTTAATTTAATTACATCAATTAATTATTTATTTATTAAAGAATTACATAATAAAAATACAAAGTCATCTTAAATTTGACTCCCATATAACAATATGCATGACAATTTTTAAATTTACCTTAATCATGGCTTGGGATGCAGAGATGATTAAGAGTCAATATAATTACATCAATTAATTATTTATTAAAGAATTACATAATAAAAATACAAAGTCATCTTAAATTTGACTCCCATTTGAGCATATGCATGACAATTTCTAAATTTGCCTCGGTTCCACCGAATCTGCAAATTCTCCCAGCCAGCAACATTTACATAAATATGCAAACCAATTAGCAAGCCAATAAACTAAAAAGACATGTATCCGTTTATTAGCAAATAGGCGTTCAAACACAAGCACATTTTTTGATTCAACTAGCTCTTAGTGGGAGAGGGGAAAAACTTACAGCTTATAAACTAAAACGTCAGGATGTATTATTATTAACAACCCATTGGAAAATAACAATAAGCGTTAATACAGTTTATTCGGTATACTAATCATTAATAGCACAAATTTGCATTGCAAACAATTTTATTTGTTAATACGTTTCTGTTAAAGACAGGTTTCACGCGTAATAAAATACAGTCATTTCGCAATAAGCGCAAACAATCGGTTACCATTCTTTGCCACACAGGTTTAACACTATATCATTTTAGCACAGATTTGTATTTTATATAATCCAAGTTTACAATAAGTATTTTTGCATGCATTTCGCACAAACATTTATGAAATGCAGCTTTAGGTATTCTTCTATCGCCAGTATAATTACTAGGCTTAATAACCTGCTTGCGGATAAAGTATTTTTAGTGTAAAAAAATTTACAAAAACATATTGTTGAATGGCAATGTGTCATATGCAAACAATTTTATTTGTTAATACGTATCTGTTAAAGACAGGTTTCACGCGTAATAAAATACAGTTCTAGCTCAAAGCGAAAACATTAGTTTGGATAATGATGTAGTTAATATATATCTATAACCGTTCTAGATGTGTATTTAATGAATATTGTGGTACAAGTTTTCGCATCCATTTAAACCTAATGCAAACGCCTGCAAATAATTAGGGATGACGTAACAGCATTTGCAAACCATCATTTTCAGTTCATTATTACGTTTATAGCACTATCCATATTTTTAGAATATAATGAAATGTAATAAATAGTTTATGCAGTTTATTCGATATACAATACATTAATAGTAAAATACATACAATTACAACATTAAGTAAAAATTATCCATTTGCAAAAGAAATTAATATACCATATTTCAGCCTAGAGCATCCTTATGCCAAACGAAAATTGTGTATGGTCTAAAACAGAGAAAAATGTTAGCAATATGTTAAGCATAGATGTATATATTATTTGTGTACACTTTTCCACATCACCCATGAGGTAGTGTACTAGAAGCACTTTTTTTAATGTGGTATCCACTCGCGATATGTATCAGTGACATTGCATAAAGATGACATCAATTGATTTAGAAAAATATTAGTGTCTCTAATATATACCTTGAGCGCCTAGTCCACTACAACAATGAGAAAATACATCCCTTTGTACTTCTACTCGCCAGGGGCTAAGTCCAATCAGCACTTTGTCCAAGCAACAGAACATCAACTAAAACGTGAAAAACATAATTAGTAATGTGTAAATATCACTTATTCTAACGACAATACATAAAACACTTAACTTAATAACAATACCATGTTTAAAACAAGACAATAATTGATAGATAGATTTGTCTGAACGCTTATTCTATGCTTAGATTAATAACAATAGTACTTCAAATTCACAAAATTGCTTAGCCTAATGATAATAGGTGCACATTCCCCAAATAATATGGTACAGTTTAAAAATACTTATTCTATACTTACCTAATAACAACAAATACTTAAAAGTTTGCACAAATATTTACTTAAATACTATGTAAAATAATATTTGTCTATGTCTTTATGCCCCCACGCATACGTACGCGTACTGTTGGGAATCATAAACCGTTTATCTTCCTCCCCAGACAGACTGATCTTGTTCACTTGCTGTGTATACAATTGGTGTTTGTCACTTCGTATACACAACATCGTACGCATAAGGGGTGTACTATTATTAGTCACAACGTCCTTAAAGTCATCTACAGTAATATACTTATTCACTACACAGCGCAATATTCCTTTGATCTTTTTAATCACATCCTTTTCCGTTACGATACAGTATGATTTTGCCCGTGTACCGATAAATTCTAGAAGTAAGTCGCCATTACACTCATCTTTAAATTTACCGAGCACTTTTTTATTGACCAAAGGAATACCGTACTTATTGTCCGGGGAATAGTCGCTAGTGTCAAAAAAATCGATGTGTTTGTAAATGTCTGCGTAAAAATCTGCCGTTTCAACCCTATATATAAAGCTGTCAGTGTCAGTGTAAAGAAGAGACAATTTGGATCCATACAGAGGCTTCATTACGCTATAATGAAAGTCGTACATATGACTTTTCGATAAGTCCAACACCGCAAAGCCGGCATATATAGGCATATCATAAACAACTTTAACGCGATTCATTTGTATGATTGCCAAATTTTCTCCTAAAGTGGTACAATTCTTAAAATTAGGTTTAGCAATCAAGTTACTTGCACACAACTTTTTGCCATCAGAGACCCATCGGGCTACAATTTTAATGTCAACACGCTTGTCCACATTCTCCATGGTTTTTCCGAAAATTGAGTTGTTAATCAACTTGAAAAAGTTTTTTTCGAAAGTATTCTGTGCCCGAGCGCGGAGACTTGTGTTCAAGTTAATGTACGGTTCTAACCACGGAGATTGATCAAATTGTAATACACGATGAACGGCTGTCAGCTTTAGTCCATTGCGTAGACATTGTTGAAGATTTCTGTAGTGTATCGTGTACTGTTTCTTGTTGCAAAGCGTTGCAAGTAACTTGGGTGTTTTGGAACTGGTGTAGTGCGATTTCCCTACTTCGGGGCAAAACGGTAGATCATTGTGTTCGCCATGCAAAGATTCTGGATACTCCATATCAACGCTCAGTATATACCCTTGATTGTTTGTGGTGGGAATACTCATAAGGTTTTGACGAACAAAGTCTATACCTTGTTCATCCTACCACCTAAAACCGCCTTTGGGTAGATACTGAGACATGGCCCACCCGTACAAATTGTTGGCATCCAAGTATGCTAAGAATGATAACGATTCGTTTGGATTGAAATCATCCATATACTTGTTATTTGCACTGGCTAACCTATCACTGCATTGTACCAACCCACCCCGTATACCATTCTTTATAAAATGATGCATGTCAATATCTGTCAGCAACTCTAAACGTATCTCTGTGTACTTTAACATTGCATCAAAGCTTAGCGAAGGAGCTGTCAAGTATTGACATGGATCTAAGTCATATGTAGTGATGCAAACATTTCTAAAATTTTCAAATATATCTGCCAACAGCAGAACATCAGTTTTCAAGTATAAGTCGCTGTATTGTCCTAGTGTCCGTATGTTAAAGTGATTCCAAACGGTTTTGGCGTGCTGGTATTCTTCCTCGCTGATACCAGATGTTGTCAAAGTATTGTAAAAAGCGTCCTTTACCGGCAAAGATTCTTCATCTAACACAGATATATCTGTGACATAGTTATATGGAAATACACCTTTCTTAGTTAATAATAAACTATCTAGTTTATTGGGAAAATGCCGGCGTACCTCCATAAACTGTGAAGACTCCAAATTCTTTGCCAAATTGTCCAGCGAGGAAGCCATAAACCTAAAGGAATCCATAAAACGTAGCTGTACACAACGTTTACCACATTGTTCAGCGTCATCAATATCAATATCATCATTGTCAAAGTCGTTATTGTTAAAGCCGTCTTCGTTATCATCGTCATCGTCAGGCAGTCTAACAAATTTCGAAAAAGAAATAAATCGTTCAGAACTGTTGGCAATAACTTTAACACTTTCGGAATCACATCCAAGTTCGCGTACTATAAAGTGTGAATCATAACCACTCAGATTGTGCAATATCACAGGTATAAAGCTTGGCACCTTATACTGAATATTACACTGTGAATGTGCTGGAAAGCGAAACTTCCCCGTGAGATGGCAATGATCCGACACTTTGTCGCCCCCAAGAGGTTTTTTGCAAATTCCGCAATCAGGTGACTGGTCGAATAAAATTTTCTTAAAACAATTCAGTGGTGTCATCGGTACATTCGTCTTAAGTATTTTGCCCAATCTTCGTGCATCCTGCCGAAGCTTCAACATGAATACGTGGGCAGCGTCAGATCCTCTGTATGTTTCGAATTTGCTCAGACTCTCATCAAACGAACATTTAACATAGTACGCAAAACTGAATGGATCGTGCCGTTGGACTTTGTTGGTATAAGAGGATTTCGAATCGTGCATGACAGAACTAATCGGTTTGAGTACCGCCTCGAAATCAGCGTAAATGGCGAAGGGCACACGCAGCTGTTTATGAATGTTTTTAAATTTAAGAAGATTGTTGGCAGCATTACGCATGGTTGTAGCCACATGACCACAATCATGTTCACAATGTTGCCGCAACTAGTTCCCAGTTTTAAAAAAGATAAGACACCCATCGCAAATCCATCTGTAATGACAATTCGTTGACAGCTGTTTGCTTACTAGCCTACCTAAATTCCTTATCCAACATTAGTGAGATTTATTACCAGCCTGGATAAACAAAAGGTTGACATGCTTAGCTCGTTTTCTAGCTGTAAAATGCAATGGGCCTACAATGGATTTGCCTTCAACACCAAACACATTTACGCTGATGTCGTTTAAGTCCTTAAACCGCGGAATATTGTTAATGTGCATGGGAAAATTTAGTCCATCAAAATTAAGTAGCGTGCTGTAGTGCGGGTATGCTGATATGACACTAGGATTATTAACTACTATGGGGTTGATAGCGGCCGTGATAGACCAGGCGAAACAGGCTGAGTCAGGATTCTTGATGTTAATGACAGCTTTTTTATCTCTGATCCACTTGGGTAGAGTGATGTAGGATGATCCACGCAAGGGTGAGTACTTGTTAATATTAATATCCAGGTACAGCACATGCTGAATAGACCATCCTGAATCCCGATGCTGGAACTCCTCAGATTTTGTTTTCAGCACCTCGGATAGTTTTTGGTATACATGACTCAGATCGGTGGACCGGGTGACAACCACGTTCTTAGTGTTAAAACTTTTAATGTCTTGTCCACCAACCATTTTCACATAAAGCCCATACAGCTGGCAATTGCTTTTAAATGCTGTATGGACTTGTAGTTTATCGCTAACCAAGCGTGCAAACTGCTCAAGATTCTTGTTCAGAAACAGTAGGATGCTGTCAGCAGCATTTACATTTTGCAATCTGTAAGTTGCAATACGTGTTTTGAATGCAGAGGATATTATCTTCACAACATTATCACCACCTACAGATCGGCTTGCAGCATTTTTGTGTAAATTGGTGTTCAGATGAGCTGCAAACAAATGTCTAGGCATATCTATGTCACAAACATCGCACCGTTTAACAACAGGCCCAACTCTAGTGCGTTTCACGGCCGACTCAACAGGTTTTACATCTGCTTGACGTTTAACCCCTGACGTTGAAGGTTAACTTGATGTTAAACGATTAGTTGTTTTATGCTGTTTTTCATAATGGCGTTTAATATTATTTTTTTTAGTAAAAGTTGCGTTACAACCGCTGCATGCGAAAACCTTTTTAGAATCCATTATTTCTGAAAATAAAATGTTAGCAATCTCAAAACGAAAAGAATTTAATTATTACAATTAATTCACTTTTACAGGTTTAAACCGAAGTGTATTGTAAGATGTCAACTATAGTATGCCTATAAATTGCGCATCATGGGTTATATAGTCACGGTTCGTGTGGTCATATGGCCATGTGGTCATATGGTCATGTGGTCATATGGTCATGTGGTCATATGGTCGTGTGGTCATATGGTCATGCTGTCGCATTATCCCCTAACACGATTAATTTGAGCGCCTAATCAAATGTTAAACAAGTTGGACTTTGAGTCCGTGTATACTTTCCAAATACTTGTATGTCAATGACAAACTCAGGAAAACCCGCGATAATATAATTAATTATGCCTTGGGCTATGTTTTTCCTGTAAAGACTTGCACTTAATACCACTATTTAAATCTGTCGATCGACTTAAACAGGTTCAAAATTGATCGGCGCATGACCTCCACCACTCAATATATAAGACGAGAAATGTAAAGCTAAAAATTCAGTTTGCGAAATATCTTCGAACTATTCAAGTTAAAGTCATGAATTTCGCGGGTGTTGATGTAACAAGTGATGTGCCACAATTAAACCCAAACACCCTGGTAGGCAAGACTGACTACCCCTTAAGCGGATGGAAGCGATCTCACCTTCACTTATTGGAAGTAGGATTTGATTTACATGGTGGTCTACAACCAGTCATACAAATTGATTGTGTTAGATGTATATGCGGAAATGTTGGAATGAAAATGGGGTATAATGGTTGGTCCGATTTATGTAGCTTTCAAGTTGAATTTAGAGTTAGAGAATTTGCACGAGATGCAAAGAATGCTATGCAAAATGGTTTCAGCGATGGAATAGATGATGTAGAATTACAACTGGCTTATGGGTTTAAATTGAAACTGACAACCATTACATCGAACGTCAAAAGCGCATTAGTAGGAAATGATTTGCATGAAGAGGATTTGTTTAATATGGAAATTGCGAGAGGACGAAATGTCATTGTTTTGAATCAAAGCGAAGTATTTAAGATATTCAGGATGAGCGAGGTAATAAGCTACAAGCTGCGAGGGTTGAATAGTCGAGGCTTTTCGACATTTTACGAGGCGTTTATTGGTGATATAATAAATGCATATCGTGGAGGAAATATCGAGGTGACAGATGAAGAACGAAATACAATTTTAATAAAAAGCAAACTTATCGCAAATTGTTATCTATTTGATGACTGCACCAAGGCAAATTATCATACAATTCTGGAAATAATTACATGTCATCCCGATCAATACGCCGACGATGTAACCGGGGCACTATCGCTAGCACAAATGTTTGAGAAAGAGTCTTTTTCCGAAGATTCCGGATACCACAGCGCATGCTCCACTACAGCATCATAAATGAGAAGTACTGCGTTTAATGTTTAGTTTATTAATAGATATTAATAAGTATAAAATTAAAATTAAAAGCATGTTAGACTGATAACTAAAATTGTATTCATAAACACTTAAAAGACTATTAAATTTGTAAAATTTATTTTAAGGCTTTGAAAATGTTTTTTATTTTGTAAGTCGTATTTTATTAAGGACTTGTATCCATGGATGAATCAGAAACAAAAATCTATTACACATACCGGGTGGAAGCCTGATACCATATTCCAAGATGGACGGTTTAGTTGCTTGATGTAAGAATGGAATTAGAAGCTTCAAGAAATTTTGAACCGTCGATGAAGGCTTATGCTTTAATTATACATGACTATGCTTGAATATAATCCGTTTACGGAAATTGTTAATAGATTTATTCACAATTAAATATTTTGCGTATATTTTTAATAAAATTGTATAAAATCTATGTTGTTTTAATATTAATAAGATTTTTTGGTGATCCAAGACAGTTTCTCACGTACTCCGGTGTACACCTAAGCACGCCCCTGCCCATGCGCACCCCTGCGCGTGCACACCCCTGCCCATGCGCACCCCTGCGCGTGCGCACCCCTGCCCATGCGCACCCCTGCGCGTGCACGCCCCTGCCCATGCGCACCCCTGCGCGTGCACACCCCTGCCCATGCTGGTATATAAGGGAATGGAATATTATTTTCAATTTGAATCAGTTTTAACTTATATTTGAAAGATGTACACCAAGGAATCTTTAGAGAAAGCAGTTAGTGAAATACAAAAGGGTATAAGTGTTAACTCTGCAAGTAGGTTATATGGTATACCCCAGAAGAACGTTAAGCAGACATGGGCGCGCCTATAAAGAAAATTAAACAACTCGTTTCAGAAGAACCGTTTCGTTTTGGCATATAGTGTCGAGCCTCCTCGCGGTATGTGTAATAGATTTTGTTACTGATTTCTTCCAAGGATACTAAACCCTGTCAACTGCAATAAACACTGGTTAGATTAACCATCTTTTCGTACTGCTTCAAATTTGTAATACGAAACTGTTCAAGATTCGCAACTTTGTTAGCTATAAGGACGCGGGTGATGATGTTTGTTACATAAACGGTTCCATATACAGGTACTATTTATAGCAAAAATATACTTAATCGTTGGGTCGCTGTCTACCCCGTTCAGATGATTTTTACAAAATCTATGTTTTCTTGGCTATCTGGCCTGCTGCGATATATTGCTAAAATTATTGTACTAGGAGCCGTTTTTAATTGCGGTTTAGAACATGCAGAGAAAATGATACGTTTTTCAGTTTAGTATTTAATTCAAGCAAATAAAATGCAATATATTTTAAAGCGGTATATTAAAATACTGTAAAAACAAAAATGTACTTACCCTTTCAGATTCAAACTGGACGATGGCAAACAAATATTTCGCGTTTTACTTAGATAAACCGGTAACTGCACTGATTTAGACTTCCGTTTTCTCGCATTTATATACATTACAACCCAGGATTTTTTAATTAGTTTTACATTCACCAAAATTAAACAAGATTTAAACTATGATTTGGAAAATCCGGATGTTATAACGATGTAAATAGATGATGAAATGTCGTTTGTAATTACCATGGCATTTTCACGTGAAAGATTTCATTTTAAATATGGAGCGTTTTTGGTTTAGATATTGTTACAGTTTGAATTTTATTTACGCATATATCTAAAGTACGAATCCTTCTCAAAGACTGTTTTGCAATATGTATTTTAGCAGCTTTTAGTTTGGCAATACCTCTATTTAAAACCACGTAATTATCAGGATTTGATGCGGCGTTGTTTTACAAATGCCTTAGGGCTAATAAAGAGAATACTTTAAAAATGACGTACTAATTGAGAGATAACGCCAATGTAATCGCATTATGGAAACAGGATGACACAAACCTTCGCCATATCTTTCTTGATCATATAAGCGGCGACATGACATATCCAAAATTTAAAGAGATGTGTTTACAGTGTTGGGGTGACTCAAAACATAATTTTATAACTATTGTGAAAGATTTTGATTTGGATAAGGGGCGGTATCGGAAGAATTTTGACGAGTATATAAATATAAAAGAGGCTATTAATGGTTAGCCCCAATCCAAAGTTTCATGATGACGGACTTTAACAATTTTATTACAAATAAACGCAATCTTCAGTTAATTCAAGATGGTGTACGAAAAAAGTTTGTGGCATATAAAAAGGGTGACACTACATTCCAGCAAAAATTCAAAGGAGCTCCTGCAGATTACGAATACTCCAGATATTTATTTAGTGGAAAAGTATTGCGAAAAACGCAACAAAGGGCGTGAATTATTTGTTAAATATTATGGCATTAATGGATTTGGATGGCTTGTCGCAACAGATTTGCTTTAAATACGTATATGTTTAAGTTTTCATAGTTTGGTTATTTATGAATAAGCGCTCGAAGATGAATCATGTACATTTAGGATTTCCAATCGGTTATAATGTATTGTTTAATAAATTATTGTACTAGATAGTGTTTTGTTAATTGCGGCTTAGAACATGTCGAGAAAATGATAAGTTTTTCAGTTTAGTATTTAATTTAGCAAATAAAATGCTATATATTTTCAAGCGGTCATTAACATCAAGAATCCTGACTCAGCCTGTTTCGCCTGGTCTATTACGGCCGCTATCAACCCCATAGTAGTTAATAATCATAGTGTCATATCAGCATACCCGCACTACAGCACGCTACTTAATTTTGATGGGATAAATTTTCCCATGCACATTAACAATATTCCGCGGTTTGAGGACTTAAACAACATCAGCGTAAATGTGTTTGGTGTTGAAGGCAAATCCATTGTGGGCCCATTGCATTTTACAGCTAGAAAACGAGCTAAGCATGTCAACCTTTTGTTTATCCAGGCTGGTGATAAATCTCACTATTGTTGGATAAGGAATTTAGGTAGGCTAGTAAGCAAACAGCTGTCAACGAATTGTCATTACAGATGGATTTGCGATTACGCTGATTTCGAGGCGGTACTCAAACCGGTTAGTTCTGTCATGCAAGATTCGCAATTCTCTTATACCAACAAAGTCCAACGGCACGATCCATTCAGTTTTGCGTACTATGTTAAATGTTCGTTTGATGAGAGTCTGAGCAAATTCGAAACATACAGAGGATCTGACGCTGCCCACGTATTCATGCTGAAGCTTCGGCAGGATGCACGAAGATTGGGCAAAATACTTAAGACGAATGTACCGATGACACCACTGAATTGTTTTGAGAAAATTTTATTCGACCAGTCACCTGATTGCGGAATTTGCAAAAAAAAACCTCTTGGGGGCGACAAAGTGTCGGATCATTGCCATCTCACGGGAAAGTTTCGCTTTCCAGTACATTCACAGTGTAATATTCAGTATAAGGTGCCAAGCTTTATACCTGTGATATTGCACAATCTGAGTGGTTATGATTCACACTTTATAGTACGCGAACTTGGATGCGATTCCGAAAGTGTTAAAGCTATAGCCAACAGTTCTGAACGATTTATTTCTTTTTCGAAATTTGTTAGACTGCCTGACGATGACGATGATAACGAAGACGGCTTTAACAATAACGACTTTGACAATGACGATATTGATATTGATGACGCTTAACAATGTGGTAAACGTTGTGTACAACTACGTTTTATGGATTCCTTTAGGTTTATGGCTTCCTCGCTGGACAATTTGGCAAAGAATTTGGAGTCTTCACAGTTTATGGAGGTACGCCGGCATTTTCCCAATAAACTAGATAGTTCATTGTTAACTAAGAAAGGTGTATTTCCATATAACTATGCCACAGATATATCTGTGTTAGATGAAGAATCATTGCCGGTTAAGGACGCTTTTTACAATACTTTGACAACATCTGGTATCAGCGAGGAAGAATACCAGCACGCCAAAACCGTTTGGAATCACTTTAACATGCGGACACTAGGACAATACAGCGACTTATACTTGAAAACTGATGTTCCTGCTGTTAAAACTCGCCTCCTGGCACGCTTTTTGGTTTAGATATTGTTGCAGTTTGAATTTTATTTACGCATATATCTAAAGTACGAATCCTTCTCAAAGACTGTTTGCAATATGTATTTTAGCAGCTTTAGTTTGGTAATACCTCTATTTAAAACCATGTAATTATCAGGATTTGATGCAGTGTTGTTTTACAAATGCCTTAGGGCTAATAAAGAGAATACTTTAAAAATGATGTACTAATTGATCTTGTTATACCACTCGATTGCAGGAAATTACCTGCATCTACATTTTTAAATGATATGTAATAAAAATTTCATTAACGATGCTTGAACTTGACATGAGGACGTATAATTAGCATGAAAATAAATAAACATTGATAACTCATGCCCGCTCGTTATCGTTTGCAGAAAATTTGTGGTTTTCGGATTTTGCATAATATGCTGAAAATCTGTAAATTTTTTCCAATTCGGTTCTACGAGTAATGTATCGTAATGCGTACAAAGAGCCCGCATTGCGCTAACAAACTACCAGTTATTAATTATGCTACATTTTAATAAGGTCAAAGACGTTATTTTTTTTTTGTTTAATGGATATTTCCGTAATTAAATCCATTTCTTGGGTAATATTTTTTCGCGAATTACCAATAAGTATAAAGTTAAAATAAAAAAAAGGCATGTTAGACTGATAACTAAAATTGTATTCATAAACACTTAAAAGACTATTAAATCTGTAAATTTATTTTAAGACTTTGAAAATGTTTTTATTTTGTAAGTCGTATTTTATTAAGGACTTGCATCCATTTTTACTTGGCTAAAATAACGTATTTGCGTTTGTAACATATTTACTTCAAATTGCATCAATTAAAATCCATTTCTATGTAAAAATGTTATTGTTAATGCGAACATTTCCCCCAAATTTATATCTAACAAGTAATGCATCATAAGTATGAAAGGAATTTGTTTCGGTCAACAAATTTTTTTCCAGTTATGTTGTTTACATTCTAATGACGTAGAATATTGCTAAAAATGAGTCTATTGGCTTTATTTATGGTGATTTGGCGTAATTACAATCATTTAAAAAAATACTGTAAATGTAATTTCTATTATTTTGCTTGAATATAATTTTCTTCGCGAATTATGACATATAATATAATCTGGTTTAATATAATTTGAGCAGGTCGAGTTTCTGTTCCAATAAACACGCTGCTTCTAATTTTTTACAAATTCCATCCTGTTGAAGCGTTAATAAAAATGGGAAAAATCAAGATGTGATGTAATTACCATGGTGTTTTCACGTGAAAGATTTCATTTTAAATATGGAGCGTTTTTGGTTTAGATATTGTTACAGTTTGAATTTTATTTACGCATATATCTAAAGTACGAATTCTTCTCAAAGACTGTTTTGCAATATGTATTTTAGCAGTTTTAGTTTGGCAATACCTCTATTTTAAAACCACGTAATTATCGTGATTTAATGTAACGTCATCAAAAATACCTTAAGGTTAAGAAACATTTTCGAATTTTCCATAAACAATATGAAAGTACAGCGTTCAGTGAAAGGGTATCAAAGTCGACGGTCGTGTTTTATAACAGGATTTATGTTGATTGGAAAGGATCTATCGATTCATATAAGTATTGGTCTAGGGTTTCGCGAATTATGACATATAATATAATCTGGTTTAATATAATTTGGACAGGTCGAGTTTCTGTTCCAATAAACACGCTGCTTCTAATTTTTTACAAATTCCATCCTGTTGAAGCGTTAATGAAAATGGGTAAAATCAAGATGTGATGTAATTACCATGGTGCTTTCACGTGAAAGATTTCATTTTAAATACGAAGCGTTTTTGGTTTAGATATTGTTACAGTTTGAATTTTATTTACGCATATATCTAAAGTACGAATCCTTCTCAAAAACTGTTTTGCAATATGTATTTTAGCAGCTTTAGTTTGGCAATACCTCTATTTAAAACCACGTAATTATCGCGATTTAATGTAACATCATCAAAAATACCTTAAGGTTAAGAAACATTTTCGAATTTTCCATAAACAATATGAAAGTACTGCGTTCGGTGAAAGGGTATCAAAGTCGATGGTCGTATTTTATAACAGGATTTATGTTGATTGGAAAGGATCTATCGATTCATATAAGTATTGGCCTAGGGTTTCTAGTTCAAAAATATGTTTCAACTTCAGAAGAACGAGGTACAAGCAGGAGGTAAGTTTTTTTTATTTTAAAATTATTATTCTTGCATCAAGACGCGGAATTATGTCTTTTGCATTTTTTTAAAAGTTATATTTCGGTCTTACCTCATAAGTGATTTAATTGTAATATTTAAATTTCCGCCCTAATTTTAACTCATTATTTTCTTTATTTGCCAGCTCATATAATATGGATTTTGCAAAATTAAATGCGGTTATGAAGTGTAAAACTACGATAAGTGCTTCGGAGCTTGTCACCGATAGAAAATATCGTGTCTTAGGAGTCAGGCCTGTGTCAACATAGTATGGGGATCGTGCTATTGTTGAAAGCGATGATTTTTTTGTGTTTTTACCAGAGCGCTTTTTCAACTACTTAAAGCTTGATGGCATAAAAACCTTCAGCGAGCTAATTGATAGTAAGAAAAATGTTTATATGATTAGCAGGGGTAAAGTCGGTGCAACAGTGAACATAGACTTCGAATTAGACTGAAAATTAACATTTTGTCATTTTGCGGAATTTTTTGTTCGATCTATGTATCTTAACCGCATTCAAATTATTATACCGAATAAACAGTATTACCGCTTATTGTTATTTTCCAATGGGTTGTTAATAATAATACATTTATAAGCTGTAAGTTTTTTTCCCCTCTCCCACTAAGTGCTAGTTGAATCAAAAAATAATTTGCTTGTGTTTGAACGCCTATTTGCTAATAAACGGATACCTGTCTTTTAGTTTATTGGTTTGCTAATTGGTACTGGTGATAGAAGAAGACCTAAAGTTGCATTTCATAAATGTTTGTGCGAAATGCATGCAAAAATACTTATTGTAAACTTGTATTATATAAAATACAAATTTGTGCTAAAATGATATAGTGTTAAACCTGTGTGGCAAAGAATGGTAACCGATTGTTTGCGCTTATTGCGAAATGTTGGCGTCTGTATTAGATTAACGATGCATTCCTGTAGATGATACTACTGTGATGTCATAGTCAAAATTGGTACCTTTTTTGGCAAACTTTGGTGTGGTTTAATTTGTGCGGTAGTGGTGAAGATCTGGGGTGTTAAGATGATTAAGGCAAATTTAAAAATTGTCATGCATATGCTCAAATGGGAGTCAATTTTAAGATGACTTTGTATTTTTATTATGTAATTCTTTAATAAATAAATAATTAATTGACGTAATTATATTGGCTCTTAATCATCTCTGCATCCCAAGCCATGATTAAGGCAAATTTGGAAATTGTCATGCATATGCTCAAATGGGAGTCAAATTTAAGATGACTTTGTATTTTTATTATGTAATTCTTTAATAAATAAATAATTAATTGATGTAATTATATTGACTCTTAATCATCTATGCATCCCAAGCCATGATTAAGGCAAATTTAAAAATTGTCATGCATATTGTTATATGGGAGTCAAATTTAAGATGACTTTGTATTTTTATTATGTAATTCTTTAATAAATAAATAATTAATTGATGTAATTAAATGAACTCTTAATCAGCTTAATCCGGAAGAATTTGCCTATCTGGTGCCCCTGTCGGGGCCCCGACGGGGGATTGTGGCAAATAAGAATTTAATTTGCAAAAGATAGCATTAGGGTTAATGGATTAATCTAGTTATGTATTAGATTAGTTTAAAAGATTAAATAAATTAGCGCAATTTTTTGCATGTGGATTGCTTATGGGAGTCAAATTTATGATGACTAGCTAGTTTAAAAGATTAAATAAATTAGCGGAAGAATTTGCCTATCCGGCGGCCCTGGGGAAGGATGCCGGGGGTCCGACGGTCCAGATCAGAGCGCCGACAAAAGATACTTAGTCGAAGAAAACTATTGTGCAAATATCAGATTTGTGCAATTTTTTGCCTGTGTATTGCTTATGGGAGTCAAATTTATGATGACTATTGTGCAATTTTTTGCATGTGTATTGCTTATGGGAGTCAAATTTATGATGACTAGCACGAGCCATGCCTGGAGCTAAAAAATGCTTACTTGAAGAAAACTATTGTGCAAATTTAGGCGAATATTTGCCGATTAAAGGGTAGATGGTCCAGATGAGAACAAGATCCGTGCCAGATCGGGGTGCTGACCCCTCGCCAATGTGCGAATAATTGCGCAAATTAGAATTTAATTAAATTAGCCATGCCTGGGGCTAGAAATTGCTTAGTTGAAGAAAACTATTGTGCGAATTTTGCTGCTAATTGTGCGAATTCGTTGCAAAGTGCTTAGTCGAAGAAAACTATTGTGCAAAATATCAGATTTATGCAATTTTTTGCATGTGTATTGCTTATGGGAGTCAAATTTAAGATGACAATGTTATTTAAATGGGAGTTTTTTTTTTCAGAATTGGCTAATTCCTCCTACTTACATTATGATAATATAAGCGTTTGGACAATTGTGTTAATCATTTTAATAATTTTTGTAATTATATATGTATTTTATAAAATGTACATTAGATATAAGAATAAAGGAAACAGTTCTAGATTTAAGCAAACAAAGAGAAATAAAGAAACGATAAGTATACCCTTAGAAACAATGAATTTTAAATGAAATTGAATTGAATTTTATGTATTTAAAAATTAAGTAAAACCTTAATTTTTCATTTACGGTGGGAGGAGTTATGTATCCCCCAATTATCTATATATATTGAGTCTAATAGGAATTATTAGAAATTGTTAAATAAAGTATAAGTTCATTGCAACATTATAAAACAAGGATAACCCAGAGAGGTTATCGACAGTTCATGAGAACGGACATGCAACTTTGCATTCGAGAGGGCAGTGATACTGCAGGTGGCAGGTCACAGGCGGTTAACATACCGCAATTACTTAGAAATAAGATTGTTACATTGTAATAAAGTGTACAATTAAGACAAAAGCAGACATGAGATCTGCAAGTTCCCACAGCCGTGTGAGGGGCAGGTTATTATAAAAAGCCCGAGAGCTTAAGGCCCGGCAGTCAGTCTTCGAACTCCATACTTCGTTGTTCAAGCTACTCACCTTATAACAATTAATTAAATGTTTTTGAATTAAAGTTATTTTACAAGTTATTCAAAATTCCATTGTAATTTCTGTTTTAAGTTAAAATAAAAATGTGTTAAGTCTTCGGAATTGTTTTTAAAAACACCGCTCCAAAAGCCCGAACCTTAACTTGCGTCTACACATAAACACTAGTCGAAATATTTTTCCAGTCCGTTCATGGACAAAAAAATGTTTTTAGAGTTTTGGCACTATAATGTCATATCTCCATAATGATTCGATGTACGCGATTCATTTTTCTAGTGCGTATTTCTGTACATAAAAACTATCCGATTCACTAGTCGAAATAGTTTTTCCATGCCGTACAAGGACAAAAAAAAAGTTTTTGGAGTTTTGGAACTTTAACATCTATCTGCATAACGATTCAATGTACGCGATTCATTTTTCTAGTGCGTATTTCTACACATAAACACTATCCGATTCACTAGTGGAAATAGTTTTTCGAACCGTACTAGGACAACGAGGTTTTTTGAGTTTTGGTACTATAACGTCATATCTGCATAACGATTCAATGTACGTGATTCATTTTTCTAGTGCGCATTTCTACAAATAAAAACTAACCGATTCACTAGTCGAAATAGCTTTCCAGGCCGTACAAGGACAAAAGAAAGTTTGTTGGGTTTTGGCACTATAAGGCCATATCTGCATAAAGATTCGATGTACACCATGCATTTTTCTAGTGCGTATTTCTACACATAGAAACTATCCAAATAACTAGTCGAAACAGTTTTCCAGGCCGTACATGGACAATAAAAAGTTTTTTGAGTTTTGGCACTATAACGTTATTCATATCTGCATAACGATTCGATGTACGTGATTCATTTCTGTAGTGCGTATTTTCCATACATAGAAACTATACGATTCACTAGCCGACATAGTTTTCAGACCCGTACAAGAACCAAAAAAAAAGTTTTTTGGGTTTTGGCACTATAACGACATATCTGCATAACGATTCGATTTACGCGATTAATTTTTCTAGTACGTATGTTTACAGATAAAAGGTATCCGATTCACTAGTAGAAGTAATTTTCCAGGGTGTACAAGGACAAAAAGAACGTTTTTTGAGTTTTGGCACTATAACGTCATATCTGCATAACGATTCAATGTACGCGATTCATTCTTCTAGTGCGTATTTCTACACATAAAAACAAACCGATTCACTAGTCGAAATAGCTTTCCACGCCGTACAAGGACAAACAAAATATGTTGGGTTTTGGCACTATAACATCATATCTGCCTGCTTAACGATTCGATGTACGCGTTTCATTTTTCTAGTGCGTATTTCTACATTCCGATTCACTAGTTGAAATAGTTTTCCAAACCGTACAAGGACAATAGAAGGTTTTTTGGGTTTTGGCACTATAACGTCATATCTGCACACCAATTTGATATACGCGATTCATTTTGCTAGTGCGTATTTCTACACATAAAACTACCCTATTCACTAGTCGAAAATGTTTTCCATGGCGTACAAGGACAAAAAAAAAGGTTTTTTGAGTCTTGTCACTATAACCTCATATCTGCATAACGATTCGATGTACGCGATTCATTTTTTAGTACGTATTCTTACACATAAAAACTATCCTATTTACTAGTCAAAATAATTTTGCATGCCAGATGTTTTGAATTTCTGAAAATACATGCTTCTGAACATTTTGCAAATGAGTAAAGATTAAGAAAAAGCAAATTTAAATTAGTTTTGGCAAAAAATAAAATGAAAGTCCTTGTGAATAGAAGAAAAATCAAGTTCCCCAAAAATTATAGGCACCCAGAAATATTTATTTTAAAGATTTTTATAGAAGTTTTATTAAGGTTTAGAAAGTTCATTTAATTTGTTTTTCGAGTATGTACAAAGTTTGACATTTGTATAAGAGTTGGGTATTACTTAGCAATGTAAATTTTTAAAAATTGCTTATTTATCCGAATATTCAAAACTCTTCAAATAACAACGTTGTCGATACAATGCTATTCAGAATATGATGAAAACGAACAGCGGCCTATTTTGAACAGTAAAGTAATCATTTAGATTTATTTTGCTATTTTTGTTATCGGTTTTGTGTTAATTTTTAATAAAGTGTTTGTAAATACTGCATTGTTATTTCTGAAAGATATATTACAATTGGTAATTGGGCAATTGCGTTATGATTAGTTACCCCGTCAATTGAGTAAGTATATCATCATAAAACAAATAAAGCACACAACAGAACAGACAATGAACAGATTGAAGCGTATTTTTCTAATCTATATCTAACTCTAGACGTTGGGCGCTAGTGAAACGAAGTCTTCCGACATAACTAGGGGTCTATTCCTTGGGTAGAGCTATGAGAAATGGGGGGGTGGGGGGGTAAGTCGAAATCTGTTTGTATGTCAAACTCAATCTCAGACAAATAGGCGCCACCAAGTCCGGACTTATTCACGATAATGGCATGGCATATTTTTAAGGGCGGACGTGGAGACCCAAAGAAAGAAAGATCGCCTTCGATGACAAAAACCTGTCTTAATAAAATAAGACGCTGTTCCTGTAAGAAATTATAATAGTTAGGTTAATAAAAAAAGGTGGAACACTATTTGTGTCCCGCAAATATACATAACGAAATAGTGAAAAGGTATCTTCTATATAAAGTTGGCATCAAAATTCTACTCTTAAAGATGTTAGCTTTCTGTGGTTAGGTTTGATCGTATTTGATGAAAATAAAAAACTTTAATCTTGAACCAATAATTTACTAAAAAGAATCTCTTTTAAAATAAGATGCAATGCAACAAAATTTAATAAATAATTGAATTACTTCGTGAATTTTAAATTAAGGTTTATCAAAATTATTCATAATCAAACATTTTACAGCATATTGTAAACTTGTTACACAAAGACACTCCAACCCGTGCAGATCTGTTCAGGCAGATTACATTTAAAAATGTTACTACTCAAGTTATTCCTTTTTAAGTTACATGTACTAGTTTTAGTTTAAAAAAAAATGATCACAAAAATATTCTTATTTACATAAGATGTGCTAAAGCTGTTCGAAGCATTTGCTTTCGAGAACACATCTGTCAGCAGTATACTACAGAAAAATAAGTGACGTCAGTAACACCTGTTGTTGTAACTAACGATTTCTTAGAACATCAAATTAGTGAATTTTTAATTTTGACACTGGAAATTCCAGCTCAGAAATAGTTGAAACTTTCACAACATTCAAGCCTTTACACATAAGAACAAATTACCGTGTTTCTAATTTGAAACACAAAAAATTACTTAAAGCTAACTACGAACCAAAAACTGCTTTTCTCGTCTAGATGAGGTACTTGTTATATCATGCGATGTTTACTGCATGTAGTATGAACCCAGCTCATGGAGTTGTTCCAGGTGTAGAATTAAATACGGTCACAATACATTCGTCAGCTGCTGCAATATATTGAATCACGCTGCCTTACCAAAGTAGCATCTTTACGCTGTATCACAAGGTGGTCTTCTTTAAATTGGTTAAACTTTCCATCTTCTAAGTTGCATTTTACACGTCGTAAAACAAAGTGGTTTTAACAAAAGGGATTGAATTTCCTATCTTCTAAGTTGCATTTTACACGTCGTAAAACAAAGTGGTTTTAACAAAAGGGATTGAATTTCTTATCTTCTAAGTTGCATTGTTCATGTCGTTTGTGCGCTAAATAAAATATCTGAATTAAACAAATTAATAACGTTCATACGATACCAACCGCTATTCAAAGATGTGTCTCGACTCCTCAAAATTTATACGCAAATTGCCGGCCTGAAGTCTCTGGTACATCTTATCTCTTCCTCCACGTATGGCCGACTGATTATCAAACTCGCTCGGGCGACCGGAGCGTCCGAGGAGGGGGCTGTCAAACCGAGACACGCCTGCGAATAGCTGTAGAAGACACAGATATTCTACCACCAATAGAATAACAAATAAAGATGCTGCTCTACGTATTACCTTAGTTGTTAAATGTATTTTACCATTATTTTAATAAAAGTGTTTTATTATTCTCGCACTTTGATGAAGCGATTTATTAATCAACAATAAAATTGTTACACTATGTTAATAATTACGAATTGTAATTCAAAGTAGCATGTGTTTCTCGCTTTAAAGTTTCAGCGCACGTCCATGGATAGGTGTTCATTTATCTTTAAAAACGTTATAATTTTTTTCATCACTTTTCGTCACTTCTACTACAACGTAGTTATTAGTAATTCTTTATTTTAACTTTATTACTATCTAAACGTTTTAAATTATAAATACGCTATTCGCACGTTTACCGTATTCGCATACGTTGAGTATCAAGAAATATCATATAGCAAAGCCGAACAGTTTATCATTATAAGTTTCCAATTTATGAGTTGAAATAATGCCGATAATACTATGGGATAACAATATAATCGATTCTTTAAGCGTTTGACAAATATTGTATTAGCTCCATCCCCCTATCAAATTTTTAAACCAGAGTATTTCATAGTTATGTGCCGCGTTAGTGCCATTTTGTGCCGGTTTCGCCGAGTTTTGTGCTACTTCCAAAGCGGAGATATTGTGTAAGGGGCTGAGGAAACGGTAGCCCCGTCCACTTACTATATTGGATAGAAACTTTGTCAGAAGTTAGTGCTGTTTTATGCCGGTATCTACGAGTTTTGTGCTGCTTTTTAAGCAGACATATTGTGAGAGGGGCTGAAGAAACGGGAGCCCCGCCCACTTGCAATTTTGGATTAAAACTTTGCCAGAATTTTGTGCTACGTTAGTGCTGTTTTATGTCGGTAATTCCGGGCTTTGATTGTGGAAGGGGCTGAAGAAATGGCAGCCCCCCCCACTTACCATTTTGGATTAAAATTTGTCAGAATTTTATGCTACGTTAATGTTGTTTGGTGCCGGTAATCTCGAGTTTTGTGCTGCTTTCCAAGCAGAGATATTGTGGGAGGGTCTGAAGAAACGGGAGCCCCGCCCACTTACAATTCTGGACAGAAACTTTGTCAGTATTTTGTGCAACGTTAGTGCTGTTTTGTGCCGGTAATTCCGAGTTTTGTGCTGCGCCCAAGCAGTGATATTGTGGGAGGAGCCTAGGCTATGGGAGATATTACAAAGAAAATTTAATTTATCTTTTATTAGTGTTATTATTTTGAATAACAATCTTTGATGAAAGGTTTTAGTTTAGTTCAAAAATTGAGCACAACGAGGCTAAAACACAGTAACCACCATACCTTATCATAGACCCAACGTAGTTGAAAATTGTTTGTTCGTATTTTTTCCTTAAACTTTGCTATGCACATTGACTTAGCTGGCAGATCAATGAAAGAATGCCCGGACTCAGTTGGCAAGTAGGCGAGGTATTACTGTTACACTATTTTTTCTATGTAGATATATATAGTGTATTTACTCTACCTTATAGGCGGCAGAGCCTCTATAAATTATGAGGGGGTTCCTGTCTAAGGTTTAAGCCTAGGGTAAAGAGGATGGAAAATGGCTTTGGGTATAATAGGACCCTCTTAAGAGATCTTCCAGCCAGCTAAGCTTCTTCAACTTAGGGCAGAGCTATGAGCCAGGGTCGTAGGATGGTATACGATAACATAAGAATTTTTTAATGGACGCAACCGTATCTTAATAATAGCTTTAATGAGAAACAATCCAAAGATAAGATATGGAAATCTTCGAAAAGAAAAAATATCCTTAACGAGCAAAACAGAAATATACTACTTACTTGTGACTCTGCAAACTGGAATTGTAACGACGATCTCGCACTATCTGAAATTTTAATCAGTACATAGTATTTTAAAGCTAGGGCTACATTAGAGCCTAGTCACTTTATCACAAAAAAATAAATTCCAAAAAGATTCACTAGTTTAGATTATACCTCAAAAAATTTTTAAACACAATACCACTAATCTATCCTTCTCCACTACAAAAATTTTATAAATATGGTTGCTTGCTTTTATAGGAAAATTATTGTTGACTTCAATGGAAGAGAGCTTTAAAACAACTTAGTACACTTTCTATTAATTTACAAAAAAATATATACATCATTTGTACAATTTTATATGTACTGAAACTCTTTAGATATCTACTTTTAATAAAGTCTAAGAGTGGTCTCTGATTATTTGTATAAATTTTGTAGGTGTAAAATTTATTATAGTTCTCTAGAAGAATTATAGTGTTTTTGTTATTATTCTACAACTTGTATTTGATACCTAAATAGGATCCTGTTTGGGTTTACATTTAATTGATTAAATACTTTGACTTTCCTTAAACTGCAGAACTACATTTTTAATTAATTTAATTGCTTGAATCAAAGGTCAAAAATACTTATGGTTTGAACTAATCTGTACCTCAAGTGTACTGTCAAAAAAATTATATTTTATAATGTGACAAACAAATATTAACGTGTCACGTGCTTAGTTACGAATACATCCCAGTGCAACTTTGTAAATTCAAATAAAGTTATTATATAGAAATTTCTTTGCGTTCATAAGAACATTTATGCAATATCCAACTAATAAATTCTGAACAAAATTTACGTGTAGCAATTTAAATGACCATATAAAATTTACAAAAATTATCATTACATTTCCAGTAATGGTTTCGTGAAACGAAAATTGGATTAGAATTGTAGAAGACTCACCACAAATAATCTGCTAGACGTCAGATTTCGTGTGTACTTACGACGGCAGGTGTGCGCAGTTCACACGTGCCAGGTTTTACAGCTTGACTTCTATACCAAACAAAATTTACGGGAAATTCCACCATACTCCATAGCAACATTTGAGACTTTGAACTTTCAATACTGCATAACAAAAAATTGAGCTTCAGTGTTACATAACGATTAGATACATAAAATTTAGCGCTCCAATACTTTATACATTACGTGCTTGCGTTTCAATACTATATAACATAAAACTTGTTTCGATACTAGACCTACACAAAAAATTTGCGTTCCAATATTGGACCTATAACTTGCTTCGATACTGTAACCACATTAAACTTACGCTGAAAAAAATCGAGAAAATGATTTGGATCAAAATTGAAAATTATTCACCTACCGTAGATGACGTTTATTTCACAGTAACAATAGGTCGATTAAACTACAAATTGGTGTAATGGTAATAATGGTATACGTCGACACCATTTCACCTGCCTTTAGGACTGCATGTTTTTTAAAACCTGCTGGCCCACGTTTCAACACTTGCTTATCTGATTACATTCGGACGTTAAATGATGAACCTTGACCACGCGGCAATTTTATTATTCAAGCACGCGCAGAATTGGATTGTTGCATCAACACATACACAGATAAAAGAAAACTTAAATTCTATTTCGAGTCCTTAGATATAGGTGCAGTTCTAAGTAACATATTGGTATTATATTACTACAATAGGAATTTAATATTTTCTGTTTAATAAAGGATTTTTGTTAAATAAATATTTAGAACAAAAGCGTACATTAAAGAAGCGGGTAATTGTATTCGTTACATTACAACTACAAAAATTAAGAAAAGGTCTGCATAAAAAATACACGCACTTATTCATAACTCACAACAAAACATTAAAAAACCTCTAATTAAAAAAAATTGTTACAAAAGCACAGTAGTACCAAAAAATGAACACAAAGGGAATCCATATTATACATGACCTTTTGGAGAGGCATAAAAGCGCAGTATTACCAAACACAAAAAAAAATCCATAACCACAATATACTTATATCCGGAGGAACAAAAAAAGTTACTTCTTAAAATGGCGAGCTGTAGTTTTTAGGTCACTGCCCTATATTAACTACCAAAAGAAAGACCGCCACACTAAAAACCACAACTCTAAATTATCATCGTAATCCTAAACTGAAATACATACAAATATCACAATACAGAAATCAATAAATAATACCATATTAATAAATACAAAACATTTCCCAATAAAACAAAATTGTCCCCAATAAAAAAGTTAATAACTAATATAAAATTACTAATCAATGCTGTTTTGAGCCTAGGAGTATTCACATAAAATTGTCCCCAATAAAGAAGTCAGTACCTAATGTAAAGCTAATAGTCATTACCATCGTACGTATAAAGATAATCATTCCACACATACACAGTTCAGGCATCAATAGGACTTTATACACATGCTATTGCTTTCATTACCCAGGACCCATATAAGAAAATAGTGACTAACCACTCACCCTCGAATCCGCAGCGTAGGACTGATCACACCCTCTATAAGGGCAGGGCAGAGCAGATGAAATTGGGATCACATACTTCGTGTATTCCCTTCACAAAAGAAAGGAGCAAACGCTTCATTAAAAAGTGCCAAGGCAACAGGCGGTTCTATCCACCGGAAGGAGCTATAAAAAGTACAGGTAAAAATGGACTCCTTACAAAAGAAAAGTACCCGTTTTAAAACAATAAAAGTACTTACCACACAGTGGTGTATGCACGAAAGGTTTTTAGAAAACAACAAAAACGACAATTATGCTTCATCGTATAGTTGCAGGAAGAATCAAGTAAAATGGAATCGTTTAATAACACGAATTCAAAATTCAATCCTCCGTTATTAAACATACATAGTGTGATTAGAAACCCGAAACACGCTTTATCAAAGATATGATACATTATTTCAACGAGTTTCTAGATTGAAGTAATATACGGAGTAATTACGCTCTATAGCAATGTGCATCAAGTCAACGGGCACCTAAAACAAGATACGGTCGATGTAGCTTATCGCTGAAACTTTTTAATTCGCAGCAAATGGGTTTAAATCAATCTATTGACAAGTGTACTTATCGTAGGAAGGCAAAATGTACAGGATGGTGTTGGAAGATTGATGCAGAATCTACATAAACGAATAATAGAAGACAAAAAAGGTACGTTTTAATTTTACCGTTGGAAAGTGAACGTATCAACTTTGTTGTATTTTTAAAATGATATAAACACGTAAGTAGATAAAGCGATTCTAGAAACACTTTAATATCCAACAATATAATACGCAACTTTAATAATTTCCATAACGCTACACAAACGCGCAGCCAGTGGCTTAACGTTCACCCCCGCAGTCCCCGCGGTGCAGGGTGACCCAGTCCACAAAAGGGCCCTTGCAACAGCTACAAAAGGGGCCTGCGTCAACTACAGATATAGCTTAATCCCCACTAAACAGCTTTAAAATTTAATTTAATATTTCTTGCGGGGAGGCCCATCAGTTTTGAGTTATGCCACTGTGCACAGCGATATTACATAGAAATTAAAAAATGCAGCATTGTTGGCAAAAGAAATACAAAGGTGTTGATGTTTTATTATTAATATTATTTTACTTAAGTTGATTAATAGAATCAACTGTACATCAATAAAGTGGTTCAAATAACGTTTGCTGTAGATATTGAATGGATTTTTGCATAATACTTAAGAAAATAATAAGCTTGTTATTTTTTATTTGATCAGCATCGATTATTGTACGTGATTTTTAAATACAGGGTAAAGTTAAAACCTTCATAGTTTTTGTATCGGTAAAAAGTTCGATGTATGAAAACAAATAGTTGTAATAGCCAATGTACGAGATTATATTTGAAATACAAAGAATAAAGTCAAATTCGTTATCAAGACAGAAATGATACCACTGATAAAGAATGTCAGCTAAATTACAGGGCACACAATAAAAATTGACAATTTTCTGTTACTATTGTGTCTCCTACATTTCTTGCTTTTCTAAGTAAATCATCCTTGCAGTTTGTTTCAGACTGCTGTAAATGTAATTTCAGACTTTTACTTTTAAATAAAACTTTCCAGTGTATCCCAAAAGTACCTGGTCAAGCAGTAGGTATGTATTACTTTTTACTATTTATATATATATTTATATATATATATATATATATATATATATATATTTCTCTGGAGTTCCCCCTGGAACAAGTAGGTAAATTCGAGCCCCACACTTTGGGCGTCATAATATTCTCTACACTCCACCTGAAATAGACCGGATCGCTAATTCGAGCCCCACTATTAGGTTGACATAAAATTCTCTGCATTAGCCTCCTGAGTGGACACCATAAAATTCTCTGAAGCCAAGATGGATTGAAGCCCCTTGCTTGGGCTGCTATAAATGCAGCGGAGTTAACCTGCAAAAAAATTGGTGGCTCACCTACCTTCCTGGTCGCTTAACTTACCTTCTTCTGTGAAGTTTGCAACTGCTGCTCTGCTACTTATACCTAAAATTATTACCCTATTTTCTACCAAAGGAAAGTAGACTACCAAACATTCAACACAATTTATTCCAACAGAAAATCCTATACAAAAATAACTTTATCTAATAATTATTTCACACATAGATTACATTACAATCATCCTCATTTCATAATAATTCATTTTCAAACTAATATTTGCGCTACAACTTTACTCATCAATAAATTCAGTACAGTAACTGGGCTTAACCATGCCCTTATTTTAAATCCCTGGTCTCATAGTAAACCTTTTTGTATATGGGTGCTAATTTTCGCACTAAAAATCACCTGTAACTCTTTTACTTTTTACATAAGCAGATATTACACAATTATTTTATAATACAAACTTCTACAATACCATGTTTTCAAATAATTCATTATAAATATTAAATAATCAATTCTTTTGCTCAGAGAATTCAACAAAATACACCCCAAAAAGCACAGAATGTCATAACACCAAATAATTACAAAAGACAAATGTTTTTACAAAAATCAGTTACCTGGAATGTAGCACAAACGGGTATCTGCCATTAAACCATCGTTGACGTAGTCCTCATCAACGACTGCACGTACAGTAATCACCCCAAGTTGACTCACACCATCTGGGACAGCAATCATCTACCTAAATTTCTATGCATCCAATCTACAGCAATTCCAATTCTTCATACATCTGCTAAGTTACAACAACCTCTACTACTCCATTTAAGTGCTCAACAAGCACCAACAACCAAAATAAGAAAGTAGTCTCTACTTACAGCATGCTTCGCTTTTTCAAAATATATTTTATAAAATTTAAAACTGCTATTTCAACATTACACCAACTTGTGCGTGTTGAATTGATTTCAATTAAAATATCAAACTCACTTATCGCTTAACTCATTTACTAACGTTGTTCGAAGCTTGGATGAAAATCAAAAAAGAGCTTCTCACCGCCTCCCGGTGGTTTATATAGACCCCCTCCCCCGACTAGTTTCACTTCTTAAAACACACCACCACCACAAACAAGCTTTCTTTGTAAATTTGTAAAACGGCCAACACAATTCTAAAAACAATATGCACAAACAACACTCAACTGTCGTCGATTCTAAAAATCCCACCGTTAACTTTCAACAATTCATTGGAAAATTGGTAGTCGTGTGCCAACCGTCTAGAAAATCTAATAATTTTGAACACAAAATAAACGCTTAACTTCGAAAATCTAATTAAAATTTACAACGGCTATCGAATCCATTGAAGTCTCTCGTCAACTGACACCAACACAAGCATCTAAAACACGCATTATGACTACGCGTATATACGGTCACCTCACTCTAACTTACATACGAAAACGTTCTGTCTTCTATTTTGTACTCTTTTATATTTTCTATGTCTGTTACCAGTTTATTGTATCCTTGTCTAACCCGTATTTTATATTTTTTTTCTTTATATTCCCTGTTTACAAGTACTATAGTATTTTAACAACATTTACCTTCTCTTGATTATCGTCTATCCCCTTTCTATATGTGGAGTCCAACCAACTATCTCCGTTTCTCATATGCACATTATTATTAGTCCTTGTAGATGTCAATCACTCTACACTTTAAACTTAAATTTTGTTTTATTTTAATTTATGCTAAAACACGGCCCTCTAGCTAATATCGATCCATATTCGTATTCAACCTTCAACGCCCTACTTCAAATATACTTGTTGTTCGTTTATAACGATCCTTACGTAGTAAATTATCTTACCTCTCCTAAATTAACACCACGGACGTATTTTTAACGTTCAATTTTTACTAGACATGTTTTGTTTGCTTGCACGGTCTTTTCTTCGAACCCTTATCCGTTATAACTTGTTTATCGACAACACTATCCTATTTTATGCTAGAACTTTGCAAGGTTAACCAATTTTACCGTTTTACACTATGCTAAATTATGTACACAAAGAATCTGTACGCTTTGAATATCAGTTACTTTATGCAATTAAACAATTCACCCTCCTAAATTATCGATTTTTCCCTATATACTGAATCTGAAAACTTTCGGATTAATAAACCTACACGCTACTCCTTTAAGACGCAAGTCTTTACACTACCCTTTATGGAACTACATTTTCTACCTAATACATATTAATTAATATTTACAGTTATGTTACCACGACGCAAATTTAACCCTCAAGTTTATTGTAAATTGTAAATCCTATACTATCGTTTAGAAAAACGTCTTAAATTTTAGTTGACTTGTATATTCATGGGGTACCCTGCCGTAAATAATTATCTGCCTTATCTAACACCAATTATAACCTATAAATCCACAGAAATATATATATATATATATATTTTATATAAACTGATTACGGTTACTGATGACTGAAGTATAATATATATCTATATATATATATATATATATATATATATATATATATTTACTTAATTTGTAGGTTAGAATTGATTATATGTCATTTGACAATTTAGGATAAGCCGTCGCATCTAAATACAACTTAGTAAAAGTTGGAGTTAGGGTTCGGATTTTGCGCAATTTCATTCTAAATAATAAATGCTTATCTTACGTAATTTTCTTGGAATCCCCATTAGCGTTCAAATTTGTTGAGTTTTATTACCTCGTTATCTTTTCCACTTATTAGTGACGCGCACTGTTTCGTCCTACTCCAACCCATACACGATTGTTGTAGCGTCGTATACTAATGCGAAAGATAATAAATTTTTATCGGTTATTTTTCAATGTTCAAGCCGCTTCTTAGAATAAACGTTTATTTATTAATGAGCTTTTCAGATTCTTTTAGCATAAAAATCAATAATTTTAAGGTCATAATCAAGGAAAATGAAATATTAATTTTTATGAATTAACAGGTGTAATAAAGGTAAATGTCATTAGCGAACATGCTTAAACATAGTTTATAAAGTGAAATTGGTAAAACGTTAGCATTTGTATAACTTTCAAATGCTTAATTGGCCGCTACAATGTTTGTGAAACAAAGAAGGAGATATTTTTCTAGTAGTTTTTATAAAAGGTGTGAAAATGTTTTGAGAGAAACAAAGCTTAACGGTTACAGATTCTAGTGAATTTGAATAAGAGGGGCAGACAAAACAACACGTTCTTAGTATTTGCTTACGGGTTTGAAAGTGGTTTTTCGAGGATTTCTAGATAGCGTTGTGTTAATTGGTAACCAAGTTGAACTGTCATTGTAGCATATAACGTGCGCAAAATAACATTTGGATTCTACGAAAGGTAGTTGACGGTTAAACAAGCAAGGAACGACATGGAATAAGGAAAAATTGTTTATGGCACGTATTAGAATGGAAGAAAGGTAGCATGTGTTAAGTGTTCGTTTGACTTCGAAAGCAAACTGCGAGACAAAGAAAGGGTAATAAATGGTGTATTTATAGGAGTAAGATGAACATATTTTGTATGTTATTTAGAGTGGTTGATTTCATCAAGGACAGATGAAACTTGCATATGAGGAACAGAGGAGGATTATTAGATTTCATATATAGAAGGGAGACAGGCGATAGTTTTAAGATTGTTGAGAGAGGGTAAATGTTATTTTGGGGTTTAACCGAATATGCAAACATGGTGTAAAAAGGATAGAAGATCTAGAATACATGGTAGACTGGGATAGAGCTAACTCGTGGTAGAAATATGAAATATGGAGTGAGTACGAAGTAAGAAAGAAAAAATTTTGTATGTAGGTTAGAGTGAGACGACTACGTGTATTATAAGGGACGTGTGTTAAACAAGGAACTTATTTTAGTAGGGGCTAGGATTCGGCGAAATAAAAATCCGTTGCAAAGCTAAAGTGTATTTTCGTGTTAAATTGTTGTTTGTATTGTTAAAATTTCTGAAATTTCGACGGCGGTTGGTGCTCGGATACGAAATTTACGGAGAACTGTTAAAGGTTAGCGCGTGTGTTGTTGGAATTTAGTGGCAGTTAAAAATGTTGTTTGTGGAAGGGTCTTAACCGTTAAAAAAATTATCAAGAAGGCGAGTTTGTTTGTATCGATGTATTTACGGGATATTTCAAGTTAAGGGGTATACTTAGGTATATAACCACGAAGACGTAGTGATAGAGCTCTCTTTTGCTGGTCATCGACGCGTATACTAATATTGGTGAAGAAATTACTTTTGGTTATTTTTTTTTAAGTGAATTTAGTATTTGAATTAAAGTTGATAATATCTTACACAAGCTGGTGTAATGTTTTACTAGCAGTCCAAAAATTTTATGAAATAACTTTTGACAATTGCGAAGTATGTTTGAGTACTGTAAGTAAAAAACTGATTTTATATTTTGATGGTTGGTGCAAGTTGTGCACACTTATGGAGTAGAAAGTATTGATGGATCGATTTGGTGGTTTACTTATGGTAAATGGACCAGTAGCAGAATTGGGGGAATTAAATGTACCGTCGTTTGGTAGTCGAGAGATTTTAGCAGCTGATTTCCATCACGGATGGTGTTATACAATTTGGCGTGTAGTCATTTGTGAGGACATCAGCCATTCATGGTATGATTGTAGTCCCATGTGCAACGGTGCGGTGCATTCCAGGTAACAGATTTTTTTGTGAAACATTGTTTAATTTTTGTGGTTATTTGGTGTGTTATGACGATTTTCTGCCTTATGTGTATATTTTTTAAAATCTATTGAATAGAGAATGACTTATTGAACGTTTATGATTTATTATTTAACTAATTTATGTAGGAATTTATATTCATGAAATGATTTTTGTAATATTTGATTGTGTGCAAAGTAAAAGGGGCTTATGGCAATTTGCAGTGCAAAATTTAGCACGAGTACTTAAAAGTCTTACTATGACATATTAAAACTAGGGATAAAGTAACATGGATGGTTAAGATCTGTTACTTTAAATTATTTATTAAAGGATAAAATTTTATTGCGAAAATAATTTGAATGGAAAATGTAGTATTTCAAAATGAAGTTATAAATAATTTTACTGATGTGTAAAATAACAATTGACAAAGATTGTTGGTGTAGAATTTTTTAGTTTGAATAAATCGCGGTAAGGTGTTGTAGTTGAGTTTTCTCTGGTAAAATAGTAGGCTAGTATTTTTCAGATAGCAGCAGAGCAGCCGTGGCATATTTTTAGCAGTGGAAGTTGTCAGAGAATATATGTTGACCTAACAGGTGTGTAAGTGAGTTTAGTCCCAGGTAAGCCTCGAAATATTATAACAGCCCAGTAAACCTCGCAATAAAATGACGTCCCAAAGGTGGGACTCGAATTAGTTAGCGATTCAGCAGAGCAGCTCAGGGAAACTTCAGAATTATATATATATATATATATATATATATATATATATATATATCACCGTTATATTTTTTTTGCGAACATTGCTGCATTACTTAATTTTTAGGCAATATCGCTGTGCAATTGTGTAACGTTATAAAAATTCTTAAAATTGCGTATTATATTGTTTAGTATTAAAGTGTTTCTAGAATCGCTTTATTTAAATACGTGTTTATATCATTTTAAAAATACAACTACGTATACGGAAAGCATACGAACAAATAATTTCTAGTAAGTTGGGTCTCGTATATCCCCAGCCCCTCCCACTATATTTCTGCTTGGGAAGCAGCACAAAACTGGGGTTACCGGCACAAAAAACACTAACGTAGCACAAAATTCTGACAAAATTACTTTCCAGGATTGTAAGTGAGCGGGCTCCCGTTTCCTCAGCCCCCCCCCCAATATCTTTGCTTAGGAAACAGTACAAAACTCAGGATTACCGGCACAAAATAGCACTAACGTAGCAGAAAATGCTGGCAAGATTTTAGTCCAAAATGTAACTGGATGGGTCTCGTATTTCCTCAGTCCCTCCCACAATATATCTGCGGGAAGGCAGCACAAAACTCGGTGTTACCGGCACAAAATAGCACGAACGTAGCACTAATTTCTGATAAAGTTTCTGTCCAGGATTGTAAGTGGGCGGGGCTTCCGTTTTCTTAGCCCCCCCACCACAATATCTCTGCTTGGGAAGCAGCACAAAACCCCGGATTACCGACACAAAACAGCACTAACGTAGCACAAAATTCTAGCAAAGTTTTAGTTCAAAATTTATCTTAATGGTTTTTGTATTTCCTCAACCACTCTCACAATATTTTTGCCTGGGAAGCAGCACAAAGCTTGGGGTTACCGGCACAAAATAGCACTAACGTTACACAAAATCCTGACAAAATTTCTGTCCAGAATTGTAAGTGAGCGGGGCTTCCGTTTCTTCGGCTCCTCTCACAATACTCTGCTTGGAAAGCAGCACAAAACGCGGGATTACTGGCACAAAACAGCACTAACGTAGCACAAAATTCTGGTAAAGTTCTAGTCCAAAATTGTAAGTAGGCGGGGCTCCCGTTTTTTCAGCCCCTCGCACAATATGCCTGCTTAAGAAGCAGCACAAAATTCGCGGATACCGGCACAAAACAGTACTAACGTAGCACAAAATTTTAACAGAGTTCCTGTCCAGAATTGTAAGTGACCAGAGCTCTTGTTTTCTCAGCCCCTCCCACAATATCTCTGCTTGGGAAGCAGCACAAAACTCGGCGTTACCGGCACGAAATGACACTAACGCATCACAAAACTATAAAATACTCCAATCTCAAAAATTTGAAATGTTGGGGTGGGGGCAAGGAAATGGAGCTATTATATTGTATTGTAACGAAGCTTCTTTTCCAACAATACGAATTTTTTTCATATCAACTGATTTCACAAGCTTGTTTATTTGTAGATACAGTGAAATTCTTTATGTACAACAAGCAATTTCTTTCCAGCTACCTGTACTTAATTTAATAAAACACGACGATGTTGCTCTCTTAATCATTATTCAATCTAGGTACAAGCAATCGAGATACTTATTTGTACTCATAGTGTACAATTATATTATACTTCAATTATGGAAGCATTTAATGATTAATTTATATTAATATTATTTAAATAATGCTACTTATGTCGACACTAATTATTAATTTATGCTCACTCTGAACTTCTGAATTACATTCTTCATCGAAAGGTATACTCTTGAATATAAAGTAAGGATCATTTGAAATTACTGAAACCAAACCACAACAAAATCTCTGCGCAAAGGTATGTAGCGCCTCATTAAATTATTACCATCAAGAAGGCGTTAAAAGAACTATATTTGTACAAGGGGTCGGACGTAAACTTATCGCTAAGGAACTAAATAATGTTAAAACATCTACTGTTAGAGCAAAACATGTTGCATCTCCAGCAAATAATCGTTTGAAAAAAGGAAATCTACAAAACATCAGATCTGACGATGTTTATAGAAAACTAAAGTCAGAAAGTCTGCCAAAGTTTGAGCGCCACGTGGACAAAATCTTTGATTTAATACTTATGCGACGTGACCATCCTGTATTGATAAACAATAATCACTGGTGTTTAGCTATTGCTAATTTCATCACTAAAGAATTTACTTTTATTCCCAATGGTTCAACTGTACTAGAAACTAAAACATATTTTAAAAAATTCACTTCGTATCTATAGATCTTTTTTGGCGAATGACCGGTTATAACCGCAACGGTAATATTTTTATCAGTTACCAACCATTGAACGCCAAAATGCTTGGGGTTACTGGTAGTGGTATGTTATCCATCATCGAATTTATTGATCTAACCTCAAAACAAAATTTTCAAATACCTTTTAGGTCGCTTATTCTTTATGTAAAATATTTGGTATAAATAATAGTCGTTTCTATTATTTATAATAATGGACATAATTGAAATTATATTAAATTATAAAGGCCAAGATATACCATTGGAGGTTTATGTAGAAACTGCAAATGTACCTGCAGTTATGTTTTGAAACGGTTTTTAGCTATTTCTTTTCAGATCCTACAGAGGCAAATCTATTTATGGAGAGAATGTTTTAAAGTGAGCAACCTTTATTAAATTATGTCAACCTTGAAGTGGTGGTTGTGTTGGTTTTTCATCAGATGAAGCAGTTTCAGATACTGAGATTTGAACTTCTAGATGGCCTACAGATATAGATGACGCTGCAACATACATGTTTTTAACCTTAAGAGAAAATATAGTGGCAAGTTTGACCATAAGAAGACAATAAAAAGGCAATTGTGACAGGCAATTGCTACAGAAATGGAAACAGGGGGTTATATTATAGGGTCTAATGCTATAGAAAAATGTAGGCAAAAGTTTGCCAATTTACAAAAACAGTATATGCTACATATAAAGCATGTTAAGCGAACTGGTAAAGCTGCGAAGAAATCACCATTGTATTTTGATAAAATGCATTCTATACTCGGTAAGAAAGTGTTTCTATTAATGCACTTATGTTTCTAACATTTTGGTTATATTTTTTAGGTTGTAAAGATAAAGTTAAACCAAAATATACTTAGGATTCGTTGGTTGAAAATGATAAACTCAACGAAAATAAGCAGCAGTTTACTAACAGATTTGCTCTATATAAGGAAAGTTCCACTAAATCAAATACAGAAAAATATATGGAGTTTTTGAAGCAGGACATGGAGAAGGATAGGGCAATAAGCAAAAACCAGTTTGACACCATTAGCAACTTACTCATTAATCAAAATCAGCAAAGAGACAGAATGCTCAATATATTAGAGAAACAAACGCAAACGAACGTCAGAATCAGATGATAGCAACTAATTTTTTTGATTTATGTTTTGATTAAGTTCATCATAGTAAATAAAAACAATATCAGAATTTTAATATGCATTGTAAATTAACCAATTTGTATAATTAAATATAAACAACTACTGATTAGTTATTCAAACGGAGTTGCATAAGAATTCTATGTCGCTTTACTTTTCCTAATCTATGCTGTTCTAAATTATTTTCCACATGGTCGTCAACAACATGGGGTTCCTCAACTATTTCTCCATCCCATAGATCTGTATAAATTATACAAAAATTATGCAGAACACATGCCGCAGTTATGATTTCTACTGGTTTTGCAATATTATAACAGTTAATGAACTGCAATCGTTTTCAACGACCTTTTAAATGACCAAATGCGTTTTCAATTATTACCCTGTCCGCACTTAAGCAATAGTTATCTTTTCTTTGCATATGATTTAAATTATGGGCTCTTTTAAATGGTGAAAAGTAACCATTGCCTAAGTGGAAAAGCTGAATCTCCAATAATATGAAACATGAATATCTGGAAAATATATTTGTGGTCCGTATGTTTCTAAATCACGTACCATTTGTAAATTGTCGAACACCTTAAAAAATATTAATTAGAAGTTACATAATATTAATGTTTTTATAATGCATACTTTTGAATCATGGGTTGATCCAGGGAACCCCACATATATGTATGTAAATATTCGTTCAGCGTTGCAAATGGCCATCAAATTAATTGAATGATTCATATAACGATCAATGTAACTATCTTGTTGGTTTTTAGGAACGTTGCACAATATATGTGTTCAATCAACGGCACCAATTGTACCTGCAAAGAGATTTGTAACTAAGCACTATTTCTTTTATATTAACAAACACAAGGATTGTATATTCATGTAAACCTACCAGGATACTTTTTAAATCCATTTGTCAGATATTCGAATTCCTCATCGGTTCGTGGCCAATAAATATATTGGCATTTGACTTGCGTTAAGATATATAAAATATTGTTTATGATTTTCATTATGCTTGATGATGCCCACTTAAATTTATTACCAACAGCATTCAGGGTGTCTTGCTTTAACATATACCACACAAATACTAACAGTGCTTTAGTAGGCTCTACAGGAGAATAGCGACCTCTGTACTGTTTATCAATTAAGCCATGTTTGTCATGTTTTAACAGAACATTTAAAAGTTTATGAAACATTAATTTTTTTCATTCGAAATAGTGCCACAAATTGGGTTTCTTGATAATCATCTATCCAGACATTGTGGTCACTCCAAATTCTCTTGTACGATTCTCGTATTAATCGTTTGTTACTAAATAGAATTTTTTTTCTTATGCTACTTTTGTAGACAACATACTTGATAGCTTCATCAGTATGATCAGACATAAAATCCTCAAATACTACATATAAAAGTAGAGAGTTTTTATTTGCCATTGCTTAGGATTAGGAAAAACTTTTTTTTATTTACATTCAAATTAATAGGTTAAGGTACACAGATGTCGGATTTAATAAACAAGGAATGGTATAGTATATGGTATAGTATATGTCATAGGTTCATAACTCAATTCAAAACATACGTTTAAGATTATTTAAAAGCTTAACTAATATATATGATAAAGACAGTAATACAATTTGTACGTGTTTTAAATTAAGACATACGTGAACACGTTCATCTGGGAAAACGACAAAGACAAGTATATGTCCGTATGTTTTGAACTTAATACTTAACAGGCGAACCTCTGGTAAAATTATGGTCAACTAGACAAAAATGTTAATTTTTCCGTAAAGCAAGGTTGCCAAAGTTATTGTACGGAGAAAGATTTCAATACAGCTGCCGTAAATAGTTTATATTACAGTTTTTGTGCGTTTTTATTCAGATCAATATATGTAACTCAATTTATGAAAATGTGTTTTATTTTAACTGAGTTTATTAAACTCGTAAAACAAGAGAACGCAAATTTAAAAATAGTTAAAGCAACTACCTCTATGAAAATAAAATATTATTGGCAACCATGCTTTAATACGGTTTGTATATGCGCGAAGCTTGACGGAAACTTCCGAATCTGAAAATTTATTGGGTATTAAAATTTTCAACTTAATTCATACGAATACAAACGATGACGCAGACGACTTCTTTCCTGGTTTTGACTATATATTTCACTGCCTTTGACCAAGGTTGACTTAGATTAAACTCATCTAATCCAAGATTAAAATAAACTGTCAATTTTGTAGGTTTAATAGTTTACACTCATGCTATGTGGGAATGAAACGTTAACAAAAGCGATCTTGTACCCTTCATACGATTTTAATATCTTGCTTTTAAAACAAAAATAGAATGCTGTTTTTTGATTGTGATTAGGTACACAAAATTTTTTAAAACCAGCATTAAAAAGCATTCTGCAATTTTATCCTAGAATTAATGTCGTGTAATTTAATTGACTGTAGGCTATATTGCAGCACCTTGACAATGAAAGAATTCCTGACGCTTCATGGCTTGTGTAATGAACTTTGTTATCAAAATAAAGTACAAACTGCTTTCAATGTAAACGCAATTACATACCTATATATATCTTGTTTTGAATCTAATTAAATGTATAAAAGTCATTTTTTTTCAGTTTTACTGAAAAGTAAATTATGTCGCCAATAATCTAAAACTTATTCAATATTACTGTATTAGTTAAGGACCATTTGCATCGCATTAATTTAAACGACGTTTAACTAATCTAGGTTTTTTTTTTATTTTACTCTATGACTTCGTTGAATTTTAAAAAAATTATTTTAAACCTCCGTCATGAGATAGTTTTACTACGTGCTATAATTAATCCTACACCTGATGAAGAAATAAGAGTTGTTTTAAACAAAGTTTTATGGAAAAAATGCCATGGGTTGCACAAAATCACGATTTGCATATTCCATTTACAGGATGGCATAAATATCAACTTCTACAAGAAACGCAACATCAGATTAATAGGTTCTGTTTTTTCTTAAATTTTCACTTAAACAAAATAGAAGTATTTTAATATTTTCTATGCAATATAGGTTAATTGCGAGATTGTTGAGCTTCTCAATTTTTTTATTTCTTTTAATGCAATTGGAAACGAATGAGATTGTAGCGTAATACTGAATCAAAAAATGTTGATAGCTAGATATTCTATAAAGATTTTGTAAAGTAGTAACCAAGGCTCAAAGAATGCAATGTTGATCGTTATCGATATTTTCCCGAGAGCATCATTATTTTTGCTTACATACTGTTTTTTATTCATTAGAATAATTAGATAGCTGATTATATAAAATTTTCATTTTCAATTTTGTTCAGAAAACGATGCAAATTTGTAATTTTTTTTCTAAAGTGTCAGTACTGTTTCAATACTGAATAAATAAAAAAACAGTATGTAAGCAAAAATAATGGTGCTCTCAGCAACATAACGAATTTGGTTCATTGTCTGAAAAAAATTGCAAATATGCATTTTTTATAGTTATCATGCAAGATTTCCAATTTGCTTTATTTTCTGAAAAAATTGCAAATGTCTAATTTTATAGCTATTTACCTTAGGTCATGAATCAAAACGTAAATAAAGATGATTTTAACAACTGCTTCCAAAAGCAATTCGCCATGCAATTATTTTGATTGCATAGGAATAATGCTCTTGCAATTTTGCATTATTCTGATACTTGCTTATTAAGCTTTTACAGTTGTTGTTTTTGCTTACATCAGAACATATTTATGTATAAATAGTCAATAAATCTCTACAGATATTAATTATAAAGTAATTTAGCTAGTGACCGAAGTTAGTAGTGATATTTTAAAGTTAACAGTGAAGTGTTACACTCGAAGGTAAGTATAAACAATCATCATCTGCTTAAAAGAGGGTGTTCAACGTTTGTTCCCGTTTCGGACTTTATAGCTATCCACATTTTGATACAGTATTACGCTACAATTCCAATTGCATTAAAAGACAGAATATTAATTCTAAATATTTAATGTATTTTGATGTTAATAATTTATATGGGGCTGCAATGTCTGAATATCTTCCATATAGAGAATTTAAATTTTTTAAATGACACCAGTCCAGAAATAGTACGTTTAGACGTACTTAACATTCCCGATGATTCTGATGTAGAATATATATTTTTTGAATGCGATTTACACTACCCAGTATTTTTATATAAAATTCACAGTGACTTACCTTTGGCGCCTGAACATGTAAGATAATAAATAGACTGTGATTTCTAAGTGATTTATTGTTTTTTCTTTTTCATAATTTGTAAAGGTACAGTAATAAAGTAATTATAATATTCTTATGCTGTTTGAGAGTGGATTGTATTTGACTATCTTATCATGAAGTATACGGCAATGACAAGATGTATTCGGCAAAACGTTTCTGCTAGTTTCAAATTCCAATCTAATATCGACAGTACCAAATTTTAACGCTTTGTTTTGTCTACAACAATCTATGACTACTAATGGCGCAATACTTCGTAAATCTTCAGGATTAAAAAGTGGTTTATTTTCCTTTTCGTAGTATGATTGCTGAAACTGGGCATACATCTCATATAACAACGCAGTCTGTTTATTCTCGAACTATAATATAAGAATGATATGGTTTGAATCACTTCAACAGATAGATGCTACATATTGGCAAAAATGTAAATAACATGCTCACAAATGCATGAAAGAATGGCGGGATATTGAAAAACAATTTGGCGTTGTTCAACCGTTAGCAATGACAATAGTGATACTGACGGTGACATTGATTATAGTTATGGTTGAAAAATAAATGTATTCTATCTAAAAATTATAAAACTTTATTCTGGCAATTATTTATGTAAACATTGGTTATATTGCATTCTAGAACCTAAGTAATAAATATTTCAAAATGTTGATTTAATGTCTAATGTTTCTATGTATGGTCCCTCTACCGTATTATAATACTGCAGGTTTCAGTAGTTGAATTATATGCAAATTCAAAATATTTTAACCTATTGTTGAAACATCAAATCTATATAGTGATGGTAAACACTAAATAATATAATTCAATAAACAAAGTAACTAAATATTGATTATTTAATTAATATTTTTTTGAATACAATGCAGAAATAACAATTGCTGAGCTCTTATCACAGGAAAGCTTGTGTAACATTTGCTTAATATATTTCCAGCTCTGGAAAATAAGCATTTGCATGACAGAAAAGTTAAAGACGACATTTTTTTTTACTATCTCACTTAAAAAGGGATAATTAAATTTATTAATTTTCCAGCACTGCACAGCATCCTCACTTTTTTTTGCATTAATGTGATCAAGATATATTTAAAGTTCTATAATAGCCCCACTTAAGAGAATGATGATCTTGATTTATTTTAGTCCATATGGAGACACCCACTTCTTGATGTTATTCTTCATTACTGGTTTTAGTTTCTGGTAACTTTATACTGGAGTTTTCTTTGCGTAGTTTATTCACTAATTCAATTGGTAACATCCTCATTAATAATAATAATAATGCCTTTATTTACAATCGAAGAAAATGAAATAATTTTAAATTATACAACACATTGTAAAGGGATCAAAAAGCATAGACAAAGCTAACACATTGCCATGTTCCACATCTACAATTCTTTTTTAATACTTGTACTAATATGATTAATAATTGCGAACTTGACATAACTCTTGAACAGTACTCCATTCGTCTGCACTTAGCTGAGTCAGCTCTACATTCAAAATTGTTATTGTCTTTTTAATAGCAATTTCTAATTCCAAAAATTATTTCAGAATGTAGTAGGTTAATGTGGAAACATCTTGTAAATTTTTTATAATATTACCCATGTTTCTGATAGTCCATCAGTTTAGAGGTAGCTTGCAAGCTACGTGTACGAATGAAAATTACTTTTATTTTATCAATATTTGCCACTGGAAGTTTTAATGCATCTTGCACAAGATTAATGGTTAAAGCGATGTGGTCAAAACGTTTTATACCCAGCCTTGTACATAAAACCTTTGAATATTTTAGGTATTGCCCGATACCACAAATATGATTTTATTACGAATGTTTGTCATTGACAATGTTTACAAATTCTTAAATGAAAAAAAATATTTTTTCATAAGCGAAGCGCGGAATAAAACTAACCTAATTTTCGGCTGTCAATGTTGATAATTGATGGAACTAAGGACCTCTCTACGTAGGACATCAATCTCGGCCAGAAACCTGTGCATATTTTAGCGCTGTATTCCTAGTTCGCGAGTTGCCGCTACGTAAATGGAGGGCGATTTTTACATGCAGTCTTATGGAGAATTCGTTATTTTTCTTATAAATAATTCTAAATTCGAAATTTATTCAAAATTCCAGTCATTGGAAGTTGAAATATACACAAATTCTTAACAATTACCAATTCAGTACTCTCGTATTTCTATAAGAATTTCAAATTATTAAAGAATCAAAATAGCATGCTGGGCAATGTAATCATACATAAATAATATTTATTGAAAGCACTTTTAAAGTATTTTATGATACAAAGACAAGCGGCCGGCTATAAAACAATAGGGGATGTCGTTCATACGGAGAAAGAATGTTTTATCACTAGTAACACCAGTTTTCTGGAGATCAATTTAAAGTTATGGTTTATTTATGTGGTTAAGTCTTATACTATAAAAATTAGAAATTTTAAGATTTCTAGAATCTTTGATGGTCCAGAAGTATGAAGTACATGTATCATTGGGCACACAAAAATCTGACCATCTTTTTGGGAATAAAATAGTGATTTTATTGAAGCAAAAAAGTATTATATTAAACAAAACAAAACAACAGTATATCTATCTTTTTTTTATACACACTTTTAATTAAAAATAAAAATGTATTATTATAACAAGAATCGTATTAGAAACATCAATGCTCAAGTAGATACTTAAATTACAATTTTTACCATCCAATGCACGTAAAAATAAATTTCATTATACATTAATATATACACAAATAAGAAACAACCTTGTCACTTCGAGGAATAGCTTGTCTCCACTTTTCTAATGTTTTCACATCCTACAAAGACATATATTTAGAAACTCAATAGTATCACTAAACACCAAAAATACCTTGGAAGCAGAATAAATACTTTTTATGTATTTGAATGATTTATATCCGGATTTGCACCCAGGGACAAAACAACACTTCATATTTTATATCTATAGATAAGTTATAGGCCGCAAGTTTTACACACAATTGACTATCACAGCTATAAAGTACCAAATATGATGATCTTAGTCTAATTAGACCTTACAATTTTATAGAAATGCGATTTTAATACTAATACGCCATAAGACAACAGAAAATTGACCCTCTTTTTCCCTAGCGGTAACATTATTAACTAGAGATTATTTATCACAGTTTTATAGTATTGCAAGAATAGAAAGATTAACGTCCTAAGTAGAGGGGTTCATAGATAGGACGCTATATTCCAAGGCCACAATGAATTCTGGAGCTTGCTCGACATACGTTTTTATGGTATTGACGCATACAATTACGAACAATGAGTCATAAGCAACTTTATTTGGTTTCAACTATAACATTGCTTTCTCTAATACCAGTTCGCAATAAAGATATGACTTCTTTATTAGATCATTCAGATATCTACAAGCTAAATTGTTCGTCTTGTAACTGTTTCTATATCGGACAAACTGGTCGTAAGCTTTTATTCACGTTTTAAAAAACACATATCTGTTATTACAAAATTAGATTAGATCCAACTAACAATAATTCCGACTCAGCGTTTGCCCGTTACATTGTCAATTCTTCCAATATTTACGATGAAAATTGTTTTATAATCTTACACCATCAAAATAAAGGAACTAAGCTTACTTTTTAGAGATTTTTGAGATTGGAAAGCATTACGTATGAATTTTCATTAAATAAGGTGACGAATTTTGATCACAACTTTATGTTCCTAAATTTATAGATAGAATTTGTGTTGGTAATAATTACGTTGGTGACAATGTTTACATAGTCAAAAACAAAGTAGATATTTATCCCTTATAGGCGACCTTGAGAATTTGAATAGTTTCTCCCAACATGTGCAGAGGCGCTGTATACTTTTTAAAATTGTTTATGTGTACATAACCTAATTTTCAACGTTATAAAAGGTTAAATTACGAACGTGAATAACCTAATTCCGATTATACCGTAATTGTTGAATAGGTGCATTTGTAGATATTTCTAATTATAGAAGGTGCATTTTACTTTGTGTTGGGGGTCTAAAGAAAGTAAACATCGGTTTCCTAATTCAGCTCAATATTACACACTTTTTCAAAAATGACTTGCACTATGCGGAAATAAAAGACTTTTTGAAGTAACCCCTGAAAAGGATTTTACAAATTGTAGAATATGCAAAAAACATTTTTAGCATTCTGACTTTATAGCTAATAACAAACTTAATCGTCAGGCTTATCCAACACAGTTATTACCAGGTAATTCATTACTACAGTTTTTTTACATTTGAAAGTCTGTGTAGCTTTTTACCTCGAGCTAAAACAGTTAGACAAATACAATTGATAACATACATATAATTAGATGGTGTAAAAAGCTTAAAATTGAAAAACAATAAAATTAGCAAAGTTCCATGTCTATTTACTTTATCAAATGTATTTGCAAATTCTCTTTGTTTATTTCTAGGTCAAAACATTCTTGCGTCATCTATATCTGAACCCCTCCCTAGTTTCGGCGATGTAACTAATAGTGATTTAATTACAGATATTCCTAAATTTCCTAAAGATAATAAGTTGATTGAATCGTTCACTAAGAGTTCTGTCATGCCTATTAAATGTAAGTATTTAGGATAAAGCATAACACTTATAGTCTGATTAAATAAAACTATTTAGGTTAAAGTAAAATATCTTGGTCCCTAACATTTATTTCATTTTGTTGTCTTATAGCTACATTAAGAAAAAGTATTCTTTTGTCAATTGGAATAACTCGCCAAGTGCAACTTACCCCTTAGAAACAAACTTTATATAAGCAAGTTTCTCACTTCAGAAAGATTGCTTATAATACATTTCAATCAAAAATGTCTTTCAAGAAACGACTGGATGAAGCAACAAAATTTTCAAGTAAATTCAATTTTGAAAAACTTGTTCAAAATTTAAACCCTATGCAGGAACGTTTTTTTAAATGCCAATTAAAAAATGCCTGTAAAAAATTAAAAGGTTGAACATATTGAAATGAGGATAAGTTATTGGCATTAGTATTATTGAAACAAATGGGAGGTTCCGCGTACAAGTATCTTTCATACATATTTGCTTTACCGTCGATACAAACAATATTTAAATATCTTAATAGGATCTACATAAGACCTGGCTTTTGTGATGTCATATTTAAGGCTTTGAAAGCTAAAGTTGAAAATTTTTAACATGAACACGATAAATACTGTATGCTTGTGTTTGATGAAATGTTGATCCCAACACATTTAAGTTATAATAAAAATAAAGATTGTATTGAAAGATTCGGTACAATTCATGGTAATAGGTGCGAATTTGCAAATTATACCCAGGTATGAATACTGTTTTCTTCAAACGTGACATAATTTGTATGTGAATATTTTTTGTTATTTCAGGTGTTTATGGTTCGTGGAATCAGAAAGAGGTGGAAACAATCAATTATGTTTAATTTTACAGCTGGTCCAATGAAAAGCATGGACATTGTCTGCATCATTAAAAATCTTATTACAAAGCTCAAAGAAGCTAATTTATTAGTGTGTACTATTATTTGTGATCAGGGTTCAAATAACTCTGCAGCTCTGAATTATTTAGTTAAAGAAACACGAATAAAAAAACTTCAAAAATCGGAGGAAATGGACATTTCTGAATTTTATTTTGAAATACAGGGCCAAAGGATAATTGCTCTGTTTGATCCCCCACATTTAATAAAGTGCGTTAGAAATAACTTAATCAAGCACGATCTAATGTATTTTCATGATGGAGTGCAAAAAGTTGCAAAATGGAAACATTTAATAACTGCTTACAAAATGGATACATATTTTGGTAGTTTAAGAAGCATGCCAAAACTTACCGATTACCATATCATTCCAGAAAAGATTTCCAAAATGAAGGTGGCTAATTGTACTCAAGCAATGAGCAGAACTGTGGCCATAGCAATTAATTTAATGGCTCATTCAGGTATAATATTATCATGAATGCTTTATTGTATATATTTTTTAATAATTAATTATTTAAGAAACGACAGTGCAAATTGGAAATGACATTTTCAAAATGGACAAAGAAGCAACAGATACAGCTCTATTATTAGAATTTTTCGATAACTTGTTCGACAGTCTAAATTCAACGGGATATTCACCAAAACCTTTAAAAAGGCCAGTCCGAGAAAATTCTGCTCATTTTAAGTTTTGGAATGAAGCAATACAAAAACTCCATACAATGAAATTTGTAAATAATGAAGGAAAAAGTTTCAAACCACCTTGTTTAATGAATTATATAAAAATTATTAAGAATTTTGCAAAATTGTATATAGTGTTAAAAACATTAGGTTTTGAGTTTATGAAGACTTGGCAGTTTAATCAAGATCCGTTGGAAAACTTTTTTGGACAAATACGTCAGCGTGGAGGAAGATTTGTTAATCCTACTTGTGAAGCTTTTGTGCCATTTTTCAAAAGTTTACTTGTAAAAAATATAACCACTAAACATGCTTCTGGTAGCAATTGCGAGAGAGACAATAACGATGTGTTCTTAGAACTGAACGATCTTCTAGTTGAGGTAACATTCGGATCAAATATATATTTTTTTATAAATTTCGTTATAGGGTTTTGAAGAGAAGGCCGACGTTCAGCAAAATATGGAGATTCATTTTCCGACTCTAAAGGAACTTCCATATGTTGAAAATCAGGTCCTTACTTACGTTCTTGGTTTTATTTTTAAAAAAATAAAACCAATGGTAGCTGATTGTAGAGTTTGTACTGAAAAACTTTTTACTTGTTCACCTAATGAAAGTCATTCTTTTGTTTTTCAAAAAGAATATGACAATCAGAAAAGATTGATTTATGTCAACAATGATTTTAAGAAATATTTATTTTCTATTTATTGTAAAATCAAATTTTGGTTAAGTCATAATTTACATCAAAAAAAAATTAATGGCTTCTATGATGAACGCGATTCACACAAAAAACTTTACATGTGACCAACATAGTCGCCTGAATTCTATCATTTTAAAAAAATTTATAAAGATAAATTTGTATAATTTTATTAAACAAATTAATAATATATTGAACTTAAAGGATACTCGACAATTAACTTTTGCTGCACCTATTATTTTTCATAAGGCAAAGGGTATTGCTTTAAAAAATGTAGAACAATTATTAGGAAATGTTCGATTATAAATAATTAACTATTAAACATTTTTTGGAGGACTAGAGTAAAAATGACTAATTTGTGTATTGTCAATTTTTTTTAAATTATGTTATGGTATGGTAAGGCTTAAGCAATGAATCGCTGCCAAAATGCCAGACCGCTAACTAATTGTGTGTTATGTCATGGTAACATTTAGTTAACTGATTTTTATTTATTTAATTTTTTTGTTTTGTTTACGGACTTAAGGTCAGTTTGACGCAGCTTTAAATTCTTTTTTATTCTGAGCTAGTTTAAAAAGGTCTACATACCCTTCGCAACCTAAATCTCTAATAATTTGACTAATATAGCTGGAGATCCAAATGGGGGATATTTTATCTCCGGACAAGGATTTTACTTGTGAGCTCTTCATCATACATAGTTCGTGTTTTAGGTCACACACACCTGGGAAATATTGTGGTAGGTTCCCATATCTTTGCACAATGCAGTTTTTAAAGAGCCCCTTGCTGCGCTTTTTAATCGCCTTTTATGATAAGCAGGCTTACTATAGTAGTATTCTTTGTCCCCTATTATAGGGAGACTATATTTCAATGGTATGCAAATTTAGGTACAAGAGAAATGGGAAAATTATCAAAATACAAATTAATTTGATTAATTTTATATGAAAATAATGTCTATAAACTTCAGACAAATGCTATTTACTTAGTTAGAATTGAACAGAATATCGTGATTGTATTTTACTAGATGCTCTTATACAGCTACTATTTAATAAAAAAATCTCGATCTTAAAGCAACATTTCCTAAAAACTTTAAAATTTATCAATGAGATGAAAAAATCGCCATATTTTTAAAACACCAAAATATTTGAGTTGCAGCATTGAAGCACAAATTCGAAGTGGTTAAATCACTAAAAGATTTCCTCTTCAAATGTGCAAGAACCTGTAGTAAAAAGATTTTGTTCTGATGCAGGTCGTGAATTTGATTCTTTAGAAGTCAAAGGGCTTCTAAGTGACCTTGAAATTAAATTCTTAATTGGCTGTCTATATACTTCGCAACAAAATGGTGTTGCAGAAGAATTCAACCGTCGTGTAGTGGAATTAGCACGCTCCATGTTATCTATAAGTTGATTAAAACAAAAATTTTGGACTCATGCGTGTGATACTGTAGTTTTTATTAATAACCATACTGGAAAATCTGGTTCACCAGAAAACCCCATATGAATTATGGAGTTGGGTCGTTTTTGACAATTTGACATACTTGTGCATTTTTGGTACAGAATGTTATGTACATATCCCTAAAAAATTCTGTAGAAAATTTAATAACAAAGCACTTCTTGGACGTTTTGTAGGGTATGTAAATGATAAAGATGGATATAAAGTTTGGGTAGCTAAAAGGAATCGCATATATGTCACGCCATGTGGACTTTAAACCAGAGATTTTATGTACCACTTCAGAACCAATTCCATTCACTGCATCATTTAGTTGTGATTCTCCTGATTTAAGCAAGCATGGCAATAGTGGTAAGGAAGTAGAGTCTTCGCAATTAGGATCTGTAGACTCAATTGCTAGTCGTTTGAGTCGCCGCACATGTATTCCAAAAAGATTTAAAAATAATGAGTTTCAGGTTAGTAATCTTCCGTTGTCAAGTAGTATAGTGGCGTGTATGTTAGACATGGATCTATTAGAAAATGTTGATAAAAATAAGTGGTTAAGCTGCTATGGAGGATGAAACTAAAGCACTTAATGAAGCTAACACATGGAATTTAGTTTGGCTTCCAGATGGTGAACATACGATTGAAATAGATGGGTGTTACGTATTAAGTACAAAGCTAATGGTGAAATTGACCGTTATCGAGCAATACTCGTTGCACTTTACAATTTTCAGAGACAAGGTTTAGAATACGATGCAACGTTTAGTTCAGTTGCACGTTTCGATGCCATTCATATGGTGTTTGTAATTGCTGCGTCAGAGGGATTGATACTTGAACAATTTGACGTCAGAACGGCTTTCTTAAACGGTTCTGTTGATTCTGAAATATTTATGACACAACTGATTGGTTTTGATGATGGTAGCAGCCGTGTTTGTCGCTTGAAAAAGTTATATGGTTTAAAGCTATCTCCAAGATGCTGGAATAACCGTTTTGGTACGTTCATGAAAGATGTTGGTTTTCTTCAAAGTCGTGTAGATCTGTGTATTTATGCACGACGTTTTGATTGCGTTAAATTATTAGTTGCACCGTATGTAGATGTTGGATTAGTAGCTGGATCATCACAAGATGCTGTTGATAATTTTTTTAAAGAACTGTGAAATGAATTTCAAATTACAGTTGACAGTGCACAAAATATGTACTTAGGAATTCAAATTAAACCAGATCAGAATGGTATATTTGTAAACCAGCAAGAATAAACCAAGAAAATTTTACATACTTATGGGATGCTTAAAGCAAAGTCTTTAAAAACTCCATCGGAAGCTAATGTCAGAAATAACGAGTTGCCCATTAAGAGTAATGCTCCGTATCGGCAAGTAATCGGATCTTTGTTGTACTTGGCATGCGCTACGCGTTTAGACATGGCATTTTCTGTTGCACAAGCTGCTCGAATAATGGATTCTGCTACCGAATCTGACTGGATTGCACATTCTTCGTTACTTACGTGGAACAATGTAGTTTGATATATTTTATTCTGGTAAGGAAAGTGGTTTGAGTAACTACAGCGATGCAGATTTTGCAGGAGACGGTAAAACCAGACGCTCGACCAATGGTTTCATATCTCTTTGCGGAGGTGTTGCTGTTTCGTGGATGTCAAAATTACAAAATTCTGCTGTGTTATCCACCACAAAGACTGAATTTGTTGCAACGAGTGAAGGTATGAAAAAATTAATATGGTTACATCGTTTACATAGCGATATTAGCGACAGAAAAATGGATGTGCCTATTTTATTTTGTGATAGCACTAGTGCTATTAAATTAACGAAAAACCCTCAATTTCATAAACGTTCGAAACACATAGAAATTCGATATTTTTACATTTGTGAACGATATTCAGTTGGTGATATTGCAGTTGAATATGTTAGCACTGAAGATAACTAGCAGATTTAATGACAAAACCGCTCAATGCTAATCGGTATTCAAAACTACGTAATTTAATTGGAATGCTAAATACGAACTGTTAATTTTGTTTTGATTGTGTACAGGTTAGTTTTGAAGGTGGTGTAGGAGTGAGAAAACCACCCTGTGAGCATGTGCTTCTATGTACCCAGTATTCTAGATTGTAGATGTAGTACTAGGTCATCTAGTAGCAGATAAAAGGTATCTGTCACCAAAAAAAAACAAAAACTGTTGTTAATACTCCCCGTATGTTTGTTGTGATTTATATAGCATCTTTGTTAATCTTCGTTTGGAATTAAACCACTCATAGTTTTTAAAATTATTATTTTGACAATGATCCTAGGTGATAGATCGAAACGTAAATAAATATGATTTTAAAAACTATGAATGGTTTAATTCCCAACAAAGATTAACAAAAACTGTTGTAATTGCACCTTATATTAATATAATAGCAAGTATTATAGTTTTCTCTGTATATCGATTTTTTCGCCAAAATACACTATCTTTTTTTATCTTATTAAAGTAAGTTTATGGAATCTTAAAAATAGTTTATATTAGGATATATGTTTTTAATTTGAAAATTATATTTTTGTAATATTTTTATTTTGCTTGTGTAAGTCCTTTATTTTTTACACTTATATATGTAATTGTATAGTGCACAAACAAGCCTCTGGTTTGATGCTTAAAATTTGCGTTTATTTGTATTATTATTATTATTATATATATTATAAATACATATCTTGTTTAAATTAGTCCCTTTTTTCTTAAACATGAAATACTGCAACAAAATTTTTACAACCATTGCCTTCAGGGAACTTATGGCCTTATCAAATTGAAGGGACATGTATTGAACCTTGTATTAGTTTATCTACTAAAACGATCATTTAACAATAGAAGTCAACAAAGGTGAACAAAAGTTTTAAATCACATACATCCATAAACAAATATCTCTATAGTGTAGTATCAACATTGAAGGAAGACATTTGTTTGTTGATTTAAGAATTTAACTTTAAACATAAATATGAAAATTACCCATTTTCCGGTTTTATTAATGACCAATCAAGATTCATATCAAGTATCCAATCACTATTCAGTAATAGTTTCTTCCCAACACCTAGATGGCGCTTCATAGGATAAAAGTTAAATTAATAATAAAGTCGTCTATACGTTTGTCTATGAACGTTTATTACTACTGTTATAGTAGGAACCGCGAAAGAAGTCCTCTATGTCATAGGTGTCTAACTTAATTCAAAACATACGTTTAGATTATTTAAAAGCTTAACTAATATGTATGATAAAGATAGTAATACGATTTGTACGTGTTTTAAATAAAGACATACGTGAACACGTTCATCTGGGAAAACGACAGAGAAGAGTATATGTCCGTATGTTTTGAACTTTGCTAACTAGTCTCTGCTAACGGGCATGATTTTACTAGGTCAGTGATCTATAATCGTCATATTTAATTTGTTGTACATAACCTCACTAGTTTGTTTTAATTATTTACTCCAGCTTTCACCGCTTTTATATTTACGTGCTTTTTTATTGTTTTTCATTGAAATTAGGGAATATTAATTACAACAGTTCTTATTAGAACTAATAGCGGTATCATGTCTGCACAAGGAAAAACATTGGGTTCACAAGCTCAACAATTCGTTTTAAATTTATTGGAATACTTCCAGCAAGAACAAAATAATGGTGGACCTCTAATTTCTTTAAATGCAGTACATGAGGTACAGTATATCATAAAATAATTATTCATATTGTTAATAAGATCCATATTATTTTAGCGAGTTGCAAACGCATTGAAAACTAACATGCGTGCCGTGAGTCGAATTAAAGCACGCTGTGAAAGAAATCCAATTTTGTATAGTCCTGGAAAGAAACGACCTCGAAAAAAAATCCAAGACAGTTGACTTGCCTGAATGTGTAAAAATGAACATCAGGAATACTTTATATGATATGTATGCCCAAAGTAAGTGATAATATTTTGTTCAATTACCTAAAAATACAATTTTCTTTATTATAGAGAAACATGTTACAGTCTCAACCCTAAATGCTGAACTTCAGGAAAACAAAATTTTTTTAAGCGATACAAGCTTAAATCGCACGCTACATAACATTGGATTTAAGTTTACGAAAGAAGACAATCGTCGTGCTTTAATTGCAAAACTATCCATCGCTGATGCAAGACTGAAATTTTTAAAAGCATATAACCGTAATATGCACTCGCAGATTAAACGAGATGTTGTCTTTATGGACGAAACATGGTTGTTTGCTAAAGGAAATCCAGGACGGTCATGGCAAGATGTTAACGTAAAAAGTGTTTGTAAACCAGAAGGTTATGATGGCAAACGCTTTGTAATTGTACATGCTGGTTCTAACGCAGGATTTGTGAATAATGCTGGATTAATATTTGCATCAAAATCACAGAAAGATGATTATCACGGTGAGATGAACGGTGAAATGTTTTTGAAATGGGTGGATAACCAACTAATAAACCACCTCGAAGAACCATCCTTAATTATTATGGATAATGCGTCCTATCATTCAACTTTAGTTGAAAAGATGCCATCATCATCGTGGAATAAGGATGCAATTAAACAGTGGTTTATAAATAATAGCATACAATGTGATGAGCAAATGTTCAAATCTGAACTGTTGGCATTGGCTAAGTCACAACAAAAGCAAGCACTATCAGGTAGATCACTTGCTACAATCCCGTGGGCATGACGTTTTGCGATTACCACCTTACCATTGCGAATTTAATGCGATTGAGATGGTGTGGGCAATTGCTAAGAAATATTATAACAAAAATATTGGTCGAGGTGGTTACGGTGATGACAAAGTAGTTGCAATGTGGAAAGAATCTCTAAATCAGTGTACTGGAAATGTTTGGCAAGAGTGTATCCGTCACACAGATGCAATTATAAATAAGTGGTATGAAAGAGAAAAGGTACTCGATATAACTGTGGACAACCTTATAATTCAAGTTGATGAAGACCCACAATCAAATTCTGAAAGTGGCGAAGATTAAATAAAATGATATTTACTATTGTTTACTCATTTTACTTGAAAATTCTTTCTCATTTAGATTGATGTAATTGTATTATTTTTACAACAAATTTGCAATTAAATATATACGAACTATTCCTCTTTTGATTTTTAATTCTACGATAGCCAACATTCATTCCATGGGATGCATTCTAAAAACCATAACGACATAACCTTACTTTTGGTATAAAATTATGCCTTTTCTTAAAAATAGGATATCTTTCTTAGTTTTTTTTGTAAATGGTATATACTTTTTAAAGTTTTAAAAGAATTAATGAAAATTAAGTGTTTGGTGTGAAGACGTCATTAATCATTTTATTAAAATGTCAACAAGACTAAATGTTAATTTTTCCATAAAGCACGGTTGCCAAAGTTATCGTACCCGAGAAAGATTTCAATACAGTTGCCGTAAATAATTTATATTGCAGTTATTGTACGTTTTTATTCAGATCAATATATGTAACTCCATTTATGAAAATGGGTTTTATTTTAAATGAATTCATTGAACTCGTAAAACAAGAGGACACTAATTTCAAAATAGTTAAAACAACTACCTCAATGAAAATAAAATATTATCGGCAACCATGATTCGTTATGGTTTACATGTGCGAAGCTTGACGGACACTTCCGAATTCGAATATTTATTGTGTGTTTATGGAACAAGATGCTACATTGACTTTAAATTTTCAACTTAATTCATATGAATACAAGTTATGACGCAGACGACTTCTTTCATGGTTTTGACTATATATTCATAATGAACAAGCTTTCGTCCATTTTGTTCCAATGTCTGCCCGCGCTAACTCGTAAAATTTTTAAAAGTAATACAACACTCATATTAATATTAATGACAGAACTTTTTCTTCCATATACTTTGATAGGTAAGTTAATTTATTAAATCGCCATGTTTTTAAGAATTTGTATATTACTGTTTGTCAATTTTGTAACCTTGAAAGTAGTTTTAATTTATTGTTAACCTGAGGATGGGCCCAGCCTGAAATATGTAGTTTTATTATTCAAAATATTAAAATTTTTAGGGAGATTGTGTGTTATAACTTTCTTCATTTCTTTTCAACGTCATAAAATTTATTATTCCACTCGTATCACGGAGAAAAGGAATTGATCAACTGACATTATTTCCCGCCACTATCATAAGTGAGGGTATATATGGAATGCTACAAAAAATGGCCGTCTTCGACATGTTGGAAGGTAGCGCTTGCGTTCAGCAAAAATAACGCAAACTGTTGTTACCATCGCTTAAGGCGCCGGTATATTCGTCCTTAATTTAATGAAAAACAGTTTTTATTAGAACTCAATATTACAAAATGTCAGTCAGATACAATTTTGGAAGCATAGCTCAACAATTGGTGTTGAACTTATTGGCATATTGTGAACAAGAAAAGCTGAATGGGGTTGTTTCATCTCAGTACAGGCAGTACAAGAGGTAAACATTTTTACATGACAAATTATATTTTAATTAATTCAAAACGTTTTATAGTAGTTCATGCTAGATCAAAGGAAGGTTTTGTAGAAAATACTTCTTTGTTGTTTGCTTCCAAATCGACCAATAGTGATTATTATGGTGAAATGAATGGGGATACGTTTTTACAGTGGGTTGCAGAGAAGTTAAGAAACAATTTAGAAGAACCATCATTAATCTTATTGGATAATACACCTTATCATTCTACACTACTCAACGAAGTACCAACAGTATCTTGGACTAAGTTTGTTGCAATTCAATATATTTTTACACACAAGGTTCAGTATACTATGCAATATTTAAATGTGAATTATTAAGTTTGATTAAATCTCGCACGTTACAAAGGCATTGTAAATTAGATTAGCTTCTAATGAAGCCATAGCCATGAACTTCTGCCCCTACCACCATATCATTGTCAATTTAATACAGTAAAGATGATTTTAACACATGCAAAAGCTTATTATAATATCAGAAGTGGTGGTGATGGCTGTAATAAGGTATTTGATATGTGAAGATAGTAGACACTTGAATATTTATTTTCAATTTAGAGAAGTGAGGTTATTTTAAGTGGCAATAAACTATTGAGATTTTCTTTTTAACATATTTGCAATTATATCCATAAACGTCAGCGTTAGCACTTGCATGCTATTAATTGAAAAATTGATATTTCAAGATCTGTTAATTTTACAAATTTATAGTGTTCCCTGGAATCTCTATCATACACTTTTTTAATTAAATTTAGGAAAATTTTAAATAACAGTTACATTTAACTAGGGTTTAGTATAAGGCATAATTTCTAAGAATAGTGGAACAAAATAACTTTTAATAGCATGCCAATTTCGACACAGCGGTGCACTTAACACTAATACAGCAGACAAGAATTAAAAACTAAATATTCTCTATTGAGTGTCATCCTTCAAGCTTACTCTAATTGCAGGTAAGAAGTAATTTACAGTAACAATTCGCATTTTTTGCGAACTTGCATAACGCTTAAAAAAATAATAAAATGGTTTTTTATAGCTTTTGTGATACCTGTGCACCTGAAACTTGTTAGATATCACATACTTTTGACAGAAACTAACGAACCTTGGTTTGCAAATTATTTCGAAGGACACCATAAGAAAATATTAAAATTATTTTTTTAATTTCTATAAAACCTGTGCGCTTGCAACTTGTTAGGCATCTAGGACAGGTGTACTAAAACAGCATACACCTTTGACAGAAACCTGTTGGCCCTGGTTCCCAAATTTTTTCAAACTTGCTAGGGACACTTTAAGAAAATATTAATTTTTTGTTTAGCTTGTATTAAGACCTGCGCTCGTGAAACTTGTTAGGCAGCAAGGGTAGGTGTACTAAACTAACATACCGTTGACAGAAACCTGTTTTCTCCGGCTTACTATTTTTTTCAAACTCGCATAATGATACTCTGGATAAAAATTATTTGTTATATAATAGATATCTTCTGGTTTTAATATGTTCCATTTTATAAAAAGATAAGTTAGAAACTGCTATAGATGCCCAATGCTTTTGGGCTTGAACTGAGTAACCATTTACGTACCCTATCTAAATAATAAAAATCGAATTTGCAACATTGGATCTGCATCGTGTGTTGCTACAGTTTTAATCCAGTTGTGCAACATTTCTGTATATAAACCTTAACAGTGGTAGAAAAGAGTATTAATTTTTAACACTGAAATTAGATGTTGTGTATATTTTAGAATTACACTGCATACACGTTACTTCAGTATGTTAATGTTATACAACGACGTCACACAAAATCAATGTCCAATTATAAATATATATGCATTGACTTATACAAATGTTCTTTTGTATGTATTTTTCTTTCTACAATTTAACAGTATTACTATTATTGCTATGCTTTATGTATATAGATCATTCGAACATGCACCCACGATAAACAGAGCTAATTATGTATAAAATGATAGCCGATGACTGAACAGAAATTGCAAATATCATTTTTGCACATGTTATTTTGATCTGTGTACACTAGTTTCCGGGTCAATCTTTTCTTTTTAAAATAAATATTAGCACATTTGTTTATTAGTTGATACATTGACCAATTTGGAAGTGTGACACAAATAAACAGTACACCAAAACTGCACTGTACAACATTTAAAGATTTGCAACATTAGACACTTCTGCCTGTGATAAGTCAATTTCATTTATAAAATAAATCCCCCTCCCCCTTTGTTAAATCTTATATTTCTTATTTCTTTTTACAGTTATTTGAGAATTATTAACAATTTTGATCCATTAAAATTTTGCTTTGCTTATCTTACACGGATCATTGAGATATTGCAATTTATATAATTTTCCTTACATGTCCATCGCCACGAACGGTTCTCCTGAAGAGGGGTTGTCCAGATTTTTTGAGTGTTGACAGTAGTTCCGTTTGAGAATAAAAACCTTAAGTTGGTTGTACGAATTATCGTTGAACAGTTGGTTTGTTTATGAAAAATTAGAAATAAGGAATAGTATAATTTGTGAAATGTTTAGTGAAACATTGAAGTAAAATTGTAAAAATCATAGAACTATTGATTCCAGTTTTCCTACTACACGCTGAAACGATTGCCCCAAAAGGCCTCACGTTGCCGGCACCAGTGAAACGTTTTTTCTTGACTTACTAAGACACTACTTTATTAACACCATACTTCAAGTTAGGTGTCTGCAAAACTAAATCTTCCGACGTAACTAGGGGTCTATTCCTGGGGTAGAGCTATGAGCAATGGGGGGTAAGTCGAAATCTGTGGGGGGTCACACTCAAACTAAAACAAACAGGCGCCACCAAGTCCAGACTGATTTATATTAATGGCATAGCAAATTTCTAAGGGCGGACTTGGAGACCCAAAGAAAAAAGATCGCCGCTGACTTACAAACTTGTCTTAACAGAATAAGACACTGCTCCTGTAAGAAAGTATAATAGTTAAGTTACCAAAAAAAAAATGGGAACACTATTTGCGTCCCTCAAGTATATCTAAAATGCATAGAGAATATTTCCTACATAATGGAATCATAAAAATTTAACTCTTACTGTCTTTTGTTTATCAGGTCTGATCAAACTAGATCAGAATAAAAAACTTTAAATGTAGGTAATTAATTTACTAGAAAGAATTTTCTTTGTTTCAGTAAATAAAATTTCATTGTAATTAAATAAAATAAATATTTGATATTCTTGCAAAATTGTTGTAAGGCTTATCAACTGATCCTTACTTAAATATATTACAATTCGGTGTAACTAATAATGCTAAGGTATTTTTATAACCCAACCAGATCTGTGTAGGTCACTTACAAATGAATATATGAAATTTTCTCATTAATTTAACAAAATTAAAATTAGTCTGAAGTTAAAAGAATCACCAAGATATTCTCTAATTTTATCAAAAGTGGCAGTACTGTAATGTTAAACATCTGTTAGCCATTGTGCAATTGTTGACGGCATTGTTCAAACAAACAGGTGACGTAATAGCAGCTGTTAATTTACGTTGTAGCCACGTGTAGTTACATATTTACGGAACTAAGTGAAATCAAACCCGATACTGGGGAAAACCAGCCTAATCACAGGTAAACTGAATAACAATTTTGTACATTCAACAAACAAAATGAAATAATGTACTTTCAGAAGGAAGTACTGAGGATATTCTTAATTCTATTACGAACCCAACACCGACTGTCGTCTTTGGTTGCAATGGAAACAACTTCGCAGTACGGGGCCTGCAGCTAAATATGCTTGTTTTCCATGCTTTAATACAGATGTAGGAGCGAAGCGGATTTCTCACATTGGTTCACGGCAGCATTATTTCATAGCGTACTCCTCCGTTGTCTAATTCTATTTACAAATATAATCTTTCATTGCGTAGTCCATAAGTTAAGGTTTCTAATTTGTTACTTCAAAGTGGTCGTGCAGTTTCTAATTTATCGTTGCAATTTCTGACGTATTGTAGCTGCGCTAAATAAATTTTTAAATTAGCTAATATGATAACGAATATGCAAAATGTGGATTAAGTACTAACCGTTACTCAGGAAGTGTTTCACCAAAATAAGGCGACCCGGAGGTCACTCGCCATTCTTTTTGAATGCATCTTCACGCTGCTTTTAACTATCGACGAGTGCGCTCGCTGCGTTCTTGCATGGTGGGAGGATCATAAGTGGTGTTCTCGAACCTCTCACGCGTGCGCCAGTGGCTGTGGAATTGCACCGAACTCCGAAACAAATAGACTACTAATCCTAGATATAGTAATACTATAAAAATTTGATTATTACTCGAATCTTTATTTTAGTTAATAAAGGTATTTCAATATTCATTGTACGTTTAATGAATAGGTTATTTTACTGCTAAAATAAAATTGTTACACTACCCCTTTCCTAAAAGAAAAAAAATTTTTTTGAAAAAACTTTAAATATAACAAATACAAAAAAAATTTTTTTATAACAATACTAGCCTTTTCTACCTTCCTAACTAACTATGCAATTTTATAAATTTATTCAAATGGGGGGGACAAATATTTACAAATGAGTGTGTTGGTAACTACGCTGTACCTGACGTCCATCGGGAGACAAAATCGGGAGTCACAATCGGTAATAATCAAAATTGGGAGGGTCAAATTAGAAAGTCAAACACTCCACGGGCAAAAAATTCAAATTTACAATATTTCCTGACTTGAGATTCATACTTCTAACAAGGCTAATATTTCTTACCTATAACCAAACACTTACGATTTACTTCTAATTTCAAAAAAAACTTCACTTCCAGGAGCTCATTTAGCTCTATCTACAAAAAAAAGGAATGCTTCCTCATCAAGACAGCATAACTATTCAAAACATCATCACTACAAGGTGATAATCAAAAGTAAAACCCTACTAATAGGTCTATATTTAAACACCATCATCACAAAGTGATAATCAAAACAAAAGTGACCTAATCAAAAGGTTACTTATCAAATTCAAATACAAAATATCATCACTTCATCGCAAAGAGATGATCAAAACAAAGGTAACCTAACCATAAGGTTACTTATCAAATTCAAATACAAAATATCATCGCTTCATCGTAAAGAGATGATCAAAACAAAGGTAACCTAACCATAAGGTTACTTAACAAATGCAAATACAAAACTGAGCCAGTCAGGGCTGTACTATCCTACACCCTACTGAATATCCTATCACTAAGTTCTAACAAACAACTGATCTCATTAGTGATGGACCAAATGGTGAGACTCACCAAGCCAACTTTGACCTTATCAAACCAAAGAACTTCGAACGGTCAAAAGGAACAAGGGAAAGAATAATCTAATATTCTCTCTACCTCGATATGTAGAAATCAGGACCAACAATTAAATAGCCCACCTACTTCTACATTGTAAAGATATCTATTACAGACATCTTCTAAACACATCTCTGAGCAACGCGCGAGCAAAATGTCCAGCGTGCACACCAAGGCACACCTCAAACCTACAAAATTTACAAAATCTCTAACCACTTATTTCACTTCTCAAATAAAATACTCAAAATTAGTGAAACGACACTAAATCAAAAATCGGAACAAAACAAAGCAAACCACTACTGCATTACATAATATCAAAGAGATGACCGGACCGGAATTAATCGTCAGGATCATCATTTTCCTTTGGACACGACGCTTCAATTGGTTTCAAGTCCTTTACGTGCCATTTCCCTGCTCTTGTCCCATCTTCGTTCTCTAACTCATATACTAAATTGGAATGTTTTTTCCGAACTTTACTCATAACGAACTTAGGGGCTAACTTAGCGGAAAATTTATCACTAGCACTCGAGAGGACCTTATTAGCTCTCCAAACACTTTCTCCGACTCGGAATGAAATGTCTCTTCTCCTAAGATTGTAGCGTTTACTCGAACGTTGGTAAGCTACATGCAAATTTTCACGGACATTTCCAAAAATATTAAACAAAGGTTGACGATCCAAAACATACGAAGGTCTACTACTGGAGACGACATCAATATCCTCACCAGGTATAAAATTATCATTATAAGCTTTTCCACTTAACTGCCTTGAGGAGCATACACAGCATTGTACCACATCTCTTGGATCTCGTACCTTGCACACAAAACTTCAAAACATGTCCAATCAACTGTGGACCATTATCACGAATAACAAATGGTGGTATTCCGTATGCAAAAAAATACTTTTTCTTCTAAGAACTTCTCAATCAAATGTGCTGTGGCACTGCAAAGGTTGCAAAATCGAATATTTCAAAACCAATCACCAACAACTAAAAGCCATCCACCTGCTTATGAATCATCAATAAAAACTAATCATGACAATAGCTAACAAAAAATCAGTGTTCAGGTACACTCACACCCTACTACCAATTGAACTGTCGAAACAACTACAATGCTTCACAACGCCTAAATATGCTAGAGTGACAAACCCTCTACGAGTCTCACCTAGACTAACAATACCAAAATTTACATCAAATCAAAAAGGATGCAAAAATCTAGAGCGCCTAACTCACCTCGAGTCTCGTCTAGACTTACGCAATGCCGGCGACCAACTCTTCCTGAGTCTCGTCTGGACTGACATACTGCTGAGCGACCAACCACGGCGACAAGTTCCGCCTAGACAAAATTGCGTTGCAATGCTGATCTAAACAAAATCTGCTAACAAAATCAAAACGTGCTTATGCACAAGAGCAATTCTCAAATGACACGCGACAGCTCACTCCAATGTACCTTCAAGATAGAATCTCTAGCTTTATAATCAAATTTGGACAAAATGTTCTTTATTGACTCAAACAAATCAAACAACAGGCTTATCAGCTTCTTTAGCTGACAGTCTTCCAAAATTTTTCAAAACTGGTTTCTCACTCACTACTCCCGTTCCTCTTTAAGTAGACAAACAATTCGGAATATCCGACATGAGTACAACAGCCTAATGTTTCAATGAAATCAAACTGGTAAATCCAAATGATCTAAACCTTACAAAAATTATCAAAACAAATTGTACTACTAAAGGTAAAAATCAAAAGATGTTTTTGGTAAAATTATTTTTGCCAAAACAATATCAAAAAAAAATTTAAGGGGTCAAAAAAGAATTAAAGTCAAAAGTAAATTTGACCAAGTTAATTACTTGACTGTAAGGGGATTAACGTTCCAACCAATCCTTTATCAAAAGCAAACAAACAAATCTAACTGTCAAATAAACTTTAAGCAAACAAATTTTGGAGCAAAATAATTTTTGGACAAATGGACTTCAAAGCAAAATAAATCTTAAGCTAACAAATTTCAATGCAAATTAAATTTTGAATAAACAAATTTCGAAGCAAAAATAAATTTTGAACAGACTATTTCAAAGTAAAATTATTTTTGAACAAACAAGTTTCAGAGTAAAAATAATTTTGAACGAACGAATCAAGTAGAATTAATTTTGAATAAACAAATTTCGAGGTAAATCAAATTATGAACAAACAAATTTCGAGCTAAATTAAATTATGAACGAACGAATTTCGACGAATCACTTGTTGAATAAACAAATTTCGACGCCCCAAGCGTTGAACAAACAAATTTCGAGGCCCCAAACGTTGAACAAACAAATTTCGACGCCCCAAACGTTGGGCGCTAGTGAAACAAATTTTCTAACTAAGGCCTGACACTACTACTACTAGTGGCTTCAACTCGCCTCACACATAGGCGCTAGTGAAACGTTTTTTCTTGACTTACTAAGACACTACTTTATTAACACCATACTTCAAGTTAGGTGTCTGCAAAACTAAATCTTCCGACGTAACTAGGGGTCTATTCCTGGGGTAGAGCTATGAGCAATGGGGGGTAAGTCGAAATCTGTGGGGGGTCACACTCAAACTAAAACAAACAGGCGCCACCAAGTCCAGACTGATTTATATTAATGGCATAGCAAATTTCTAAGGGCGGACTTGGAGACCCAAAGAAAAAAAAGATCGCCTTCGCTGACTTACAAACTTGTCTTAACAGAATAAGACACTGCTCCTGTAAGAAAGTATAATAGTTAAGTTACCAAAAAAAATGGGAACACTATTTGCGTCCCTCAAGTATATCTAAAATGCATAGAGAATATTTCCTACATAATGGAATCATAAAAATTTAACTCTTACTGTCTTTTGTTTATCAGGTCTGATCAAACTAGATCAGAATAAAAAACTTTAAATGTAGGTAATTAATTTACTAGAAAGAATTTTCTTTGTTTCAGTAAATAAAATTTCATTGTAATTAAATAAAATAAATATTTGATATTCTTGCAAAATTGTTGTAAGGCTTATCAACTGATCCTTACTTAAATATATTACAATTCGGTGTAACTAATAATGCTAAGGTATTTTTATAACCCAACCAGATCTGTGTAGGTCACTTACAAATGAATATATGAAATTTTCTCATTAATTTAACAAAATTAAAATTAGTCTGAAGTTAAAAGAATCACCAAGATATTCTCTAATTTTATCAAAAGTGGCAGTACTGTAATGTTAAACATCTGTTAGCCATTGTGCAATTGTTGACGGCATTGTTCAAACAAACAGGTGACGTAATAGCAGCTGTTAATTTACGTTGTAGCCACGTGTAGTTACATATTTACGGAACTAAGTGAAATCAAACCCGATACTGGGGAAAACCAGCCTAATCACAGGTAAACTGAATAACAATTTTGTACATTCAACAAACAAAATGAAATAATGTACTTTCAGAAGGAAGTACTGAGGATATTCTTAATTCTATTACAGACCCAACACCGACTGTCGTCTTTGGTTGCAATGGAAACAACTTCGCAGTACGGGCCTGCAGCTAAATATGCTTGTTTTCCATGCTTTAATACAGATGTAGGAGCGAAGCGGATTTCTCACATTGGTTCACGGCAGCATTATTTCATAGCGTACTCCTCCGTTGTCTAATTCTATTTACAAATATAATCTTTCATTGCGTAGTCCATAAGTTAAGGTTTCTAATTTGTTACTTCAAAGTGGTCGTGCAGTTTCTAATTTATCGTTGCAATTTCTGACGTATTGTAGCTGCGCTAAATAAATTTTTAAATTAGCTAATATGATAACGAATATGCAAAATGTGGATTAAGTACTAACCGTTACTCAGGAAGTGTTTCACCAAAATAAGGCGACCCGGAGGTCACTCGCCATTCTTTTTGAATGCATCTTCACGCTGCTTTTAACTATCGACGAGTGCGCTCGCTGCGTTCTTGCATGGTGGGAGGATCATAAGTGGTGTTCTCGAACCTCTCACGCGCGCGCCAGTGGCTGTGGAATTGCACCGAACTCCGAAACAAATAGACTACTAATCCTAGATATAGTAATACTATAAAAATTTGATTGTTACTCGAATCTTTATTTTAGTTAATAAAGGTATTTCAATATTCATTGTACGTTTAATGAATAGGTTATTTTACTGCTAAAATAAAATTGTTACAACGCTTGACAAATATTATTGGTATTCTAAATTTATATAGCTCTTCCTCGTTTTTGTTTACAATTCGGAATTATACTTTGAACTAGGCAAGTCTAATAACTAGAGGTGGACGCTTGACATCTTTTGGGGGCAGATAAATATATGCGCGTGTTGATATTTTCCTATTCAGTCAAGTGGATAGTCCTATATATTCGAATTAACAGTATGATATGCCATGCGTTCTAACAGATGTTGACTGCAAAAAATTGGCTGTAACTCAACCGTTACTTATCAGAACCTTCAAGATTTATTAATGATTAACTGCAATTTGTTATGAACACACCATTCACAAAATCTATCAAGATTAGATTGAAATAACAACTGATCATTAGGAGAATAAATAGACATATTTTAATGCTATCTGCAAACAAAGGAAACTGAAAATTAAAAGTTGATTTAATATCATTTATGAACAATATAAATAATATTGGACCAAGGTGAGAACCTTGTGGAACACCTGATTTAACCACAATTTTCTTTGATATAAAATTTCGAATTTTAACAAACTGACTTCTCAAGGTAGCTAGAGATCCAACCAAACAAAAATTTTCCAATGCCAATTGTTGCAAGTTTAGTCAAAACCAGTTTATGGCAGACGGTATCAAAAGCCTTTCTAAAATCACCATAAATACAATCACCTTGATGAAACTCTTTCAAAAGCAGTAGTAATAAAATCAACAAACAACAATAAGTTAGTTGTGGTAGAGCGTCCAACACAGAAACCGTGTTGTTCATCAATAATTAAATTTCTAAATGTAAGGGTCAGGTGGTCTGAGATAAAGCTTTCAAAATTTTTTATATACAGATTATTAAGGGCTGCTATTTCTTCTCTTGAGCATTTTGCTGACTTCTCTCATGAAAAATTGGGTCTGGATTCTTTTTTTGTAAGTTTATAAGGTCACTCATCGCACAACTTAAAGTGCTAGTGTGAAAGTGAACTTACTTCGCTCCAGTCATCGGAAATGTTATGGTGACAACTGTTATTAGTTGAGTATTTACTGATAGTAGTTCACAATTGATTGTCCTGTAAATTTTGTTTATATAAATTTAAAGTTGCACCATTGTTTAGATGTGACAGATTTTTTCTAATAATATTTTTTTTAGATACAGGAAGGAATGTATTTTACCCTGTATCGGTTGCTGTAACTATGTAAGTTACTTATTGTTCTATTAATTTTTAAAGAAAAAAAAAAGCTGTTAGCAACCAAGCGACTGAGAACAGCTAATGTTTTTGCCAATTCTTATTTTAGATTAAAAATTAAATTGAAGTAGTTGAGTGTACTAATTGTTTTGCGTAGATTTTGGTGTACTGTATAAATCTTCAGGGACGTTCTCGATAAATGTTTTTTTGAGCTGATCTTCCTTTTTATAACATCTTGTTCTCTTAAGATTATGCAAATAAAATTTTTTTCTTGAGGTTTATTTTTCTTTCTGTGTGACCCATCCCACTCTAAGACTTTCCAGCTAACACTGCTTTCTTTGGATACCTCTTGGTTTTGTTGCAGTACTTGGTGCGAGCTTACTGTTCTATTTCACACTGTACTCTACTCTTCTCTTTTCCGCAAGGATTACCGTAACATAAAATTTGGCGTATCCAACATGAGGTCCCGATTTTTGAAACCGTCTCTTTTCTTAACGTTTGGTTAGATTTCTGAAACCTTTCTTTTTATGTAAAATTTGTTCCCGATTTTTGGAAAACCTATTTTCTTACTTAACGTTTGTCTCGAATTTTACACCATTTTACAGCTTTTCGTCCTGATAAAAATTTCTGTTGCGTTCGTTTTATTGTTCTTTGTCCATCACTCAGTGATTTTTTGTAGGTTGTGCGTTCTGTCGAATTACCAAAATTGTATTTTTGCTGGTAATTCAAGCTTTTTTGTGTAAAACACTGGCCCCCTATTTCTATCGGTAGTCCTAGTTTCTATTTGTTGCTCCTACCTATTACTGTTTCTAGACTCTATTTTATCGCTCCTATCGATTTTGTATGTTTGGATTTTAATTTTTCCCTCGGGTATATTTTAAGTTGTTCTACGGTTCACAGTAATTTTTTTGTTGAGTTCCTGTTGGGTTGCGGTTAGCATTTAATTACTTTGTGATGTTCTCTTTCCGACAAGGATTAAAATCGTACCCTTTTTAATTCATTATTCATTTACATAGATTCTGCTTCAATATTCAAACAACACTCGATATATTAGACCTTCCTACAATAAATACGCTTCATAATAATTTTTCATTTTAAACTTAGTTATTGCGAACCGAAAAGCTCTTGCACAATCTAATCGTTGGTACTTTGTTTGAGCTATCCACTGGCTTGGTATCTATTCCTATAGAGCGTAATTAATTCTTATACTACTCTGACCGAAAGACTCGTTGAGATAATGGATCGTACTTATTTGTTAAGGTTATTGAGTTTCTAATCACATTTGTATGTTTGATAACGACGGCATGAATGTTAAGTCGTGTTATCAAACGATTTCATTTTTCTATCTTTTCTGCATATGATTGAGAGTAATTGTCGTTTTCGTTCTTGATAGGATTTTGTGCACACGCCACTGTGTTCTTTCTCCAGAGGACATGGCCGTATGGTACAGTGATCCCTGATTTCCTTACTCCTTTAAGGTGAAAGTGGAACAGCTAAGCAACCCTGAAAGTTGGAAATTACTTCTACTGTTGTATAGGGGGGATGCGAAATGTTGACTACAGTTGTGAGACTCACTATTGTGGCCGATGACTCCACTGGAAGGGATTGATGATGAATCTCTTTTGTTTCCTCTTTCGAGTTTCTGGTTTTGGAAAGGGATTCCACGTAGCTTCAGACCACTGGAATACACTCAGGCGACAACTGTTCTCCGTTCTGACTATCACACTTAAATTTAACCTTTACTAATTATAAATGTTCCTTTGCTAATTTGATTTATTTTAGATATTACCTACAGCTTAGCTATGAGGTGATTACCAAAACTTGATGGGAGAATGCATTCTAACAGCGATCCTGTAATTATGATAAATATATAAGTAGACTCATTTCCTTTTTTTACTCATTAATCATGAAACTATCTTAATAACAAAGATTTACTAATCGTAAGGTTAGCTGAAGTTCACTGTAAATTTTATTTAAATTTTTTTCCTACTTAATGTACATGTGAGACATTTTTCAGTTAAATTACTTTATAGAAAATTTAGGAAGATAATAATTATTATTTGTTACGATTTTTTTTTGTTTTGTTAATACTGTGAAAATCCTTGAAGGATATTTTGAGAAAAAAATAATGTTTACTCGCCGGTTAGATTCCCTTTTATTTTGTGACAAATTTTTTAAATAGAAGTTTTTTTTTTAATAGTTCTTTTGTTCTAAATGAGTGTGTGTATTTTTATTTCAGGCCTTTCCTTTATCTTTGTATGTATAAAACCCCGCCTACTCACCGATTGAGCCCGGTCCTCCCTTCATTGTCTTTCCGGTTACGTCGATGTTTATGTAACGTTTGCTCCGATTTTGTTTTGTTTAACTTTGGCTCCAATTTTGTGTGGCTTAACTTTTACTCCAATTCTGTTTTGCTCAACTTCTGGCCCGATTTTTTGTTTGTACTGCCTAATTTTCTACATTGCCCATATTTCTCGGCCTGATGATACTTATTTTTTTTCTTCCCTTACATTCGAACTGGTATTTATTTTTTCCTACGGTCCTTACATGGTGATCGACTTTCTTTATTTCTTGTGTGGGTTCAACCTTCTTAAATTTTGATTTTGTTTTCTTGACCGCTAAATATCATTGGTTGGTTAATTTCGAATTATTGGACATGTGTTTTCGCCAATACTTCTAGTCTGTTGAAAACTCTGGTGTCCTATTCCGATTCCTAATTTCTATTTTGTTGTTTCGCTGCTATTGGTGTTCCTGAAGGTTATCCATCGGATATGGTTTAAATTGTCAATACTGCAATAATTTTTTTTGGAGCTTTTATCTAGTTACGGTTAGCATTCATTTAGCTATTTTTTACCATTTTTTGGTGATTCGTTTTTGAAAGGACCGATTGTGTTATTAGACTGGCTAAGGGTATTTGCAATAGACAGCAGGGTTCATCAGAAAGCATTACTAACTATTTCGTGTGTATGATGGCCCTGTTTCATTGGTATGGTTCTTTCAATGAGGACGATCACTTGTCCATTGTGCTTTGTAACCTTGCTCTATTTCATTGAGCCCATTTGCCTTCCGTCCGCTTCCTACAAGCATTAAAGGACGAATGTCTGAAGTTAGATCCGGAAAAGATTCTGGCTGATAATGTTATATCACCTAGTAAAGACCAACATACTGTTACTGCTGAACCGGATTTTGCTTATAAGTCTGCTACCATTGAGAATAATATTTTCACTTCACATGACCGAATTGTTAAGATTTCTCCTATGCCTACGGGTAGATCAGATACTTATTTATTTATTGATAATTAAAGGGATACACCCATGTTTTACATAATGATTTAACATATGCTGCAACTACACACAAGCTTTTCTACGATTAGTTATAGAAAAAAATAATAATGTAAAGTAATAATAATAATATAATACATGCCTTACCTAATTACTAATTGTACATCATTGTATTAATTACATACTCTGAATAACTGATTTAATGAGTGTTTAAATGATTCGTATGATCGACAAAACATATCTACAGATTTACAATGAATATTAAATTCACGACTTATCCTTGAAATTGCACTGAAATAACTAAAATTCTGCCTGTGGAAAGAAACATGTAAAAAATTTTCAGAACGTAATGTCCTTAATGGAATATTCAAACTAAAAAACCACAATAGTTCAGAACAATCTATAAAAGAATTAAACAACTTAAACATTAAACACACATCAGTAATTATGCGCCTATTTTGTAATGACACCATATTTAGAGTTCGTAAAGTACTATTGTAATTAAAACAGTGCACTGCAGTACCTAACTTATATGCTGTAAAACATAAAAATTTATGCTGAATTGATTCAATTTTCTTTATGTATATCAAATAACTAGGTGACCAAATACAGGAACAATATTCCAAGTGTGACCTAACCAATGAGCAATATAAAGTTTTAAATGTAATAGCATTTCTAAATTCACCTGAAAATCTCATGATAAGGCCTAACATTCTTCTAGATTAAGAAACAATCTCATCAATATGTTGCCTAAATGTAAGTTGCACTTCGAAATGAACTCCAAGATCAGGGATATCAATAACAACTCTCAAGGATACACCATTTAACATATATGATGTTTTAATTTGAGATTTATCACGATAAAATTTCATGCAATAATACTTCTTCTGCACTTCCTACTGTTCTTATTTCTAGTTCTGCTTCTACTTATCAGGTCATATGCTTTAATTGCGACAAACCAGGTCGTGTTTCGACACGTTGTACTCGTCCTCAAGTACTCCATTGCTACGGTTGCGGACATAAGGAAGTTTCTTGCTGTAACTGTCCTAACTGTCATCCTACTACTAAGAGGTGTTCGAATAAAACTCCAAGTTCTGTTCTCAGCTCTAGGAGCAAAATTTCTTTTGTTTCTAACTCCACGTTTTCTTCTGTACCTCATCCAGGTCATTCTGCTACTACTATCAAAACACACCCTTCTTTGGCAAATATAGCTTCAAACAAAATTTCTTCCGTCTCTAGTTCTACATCCTTTTCCGCACCTCCTTCTGCTTGCTCTATATCCTTTTCAGCCATATGAGCCTTTGAACTATAATGTTGACTTCTACGGCTATCACGCCCCTACTTACTGAACCTCTACTAACAAGAACCACATTTCTTCTGTCTTTTGCGGTTCAAACTATGATCAAAGGAATCCTACGTATTCACTCTCACCGCAGGTTGTGCATCCTCCACGAGTTGAGCCCATACTTCAAATTAGTGACTTGCAGGTTGAAATGCAAGAGTTGGTTCCTGCTTTTTTAAACGATTCTACTCATGAAATTTCTGTTGTGTCTGCAAGCACAAATGTTGCTGAAGTGACAATAACTTTTAATTCAGTCAGAGAAAGTCCTGTTGAAGTTCATGATCCTGTATCTTCAATGCCTGTTGCTGTTGTCAAAATTTTACCTGTTCCTGCTTTCTTAAATGATTCTACTCCAGAAATTTCTGTCGTATCTGCAATAACAGCTGTAGCTGAAGTGACGATAACTTCTAATACGGATAGAGGTCTTGTTGAAGTTAGTGAACCGTAGCTATAATGCTTGGTGCTGTTGTCGTCAAGGTTTTATCTGATCTTGTTTCTTTATCTACTTTGTCAAGGAATAAGTTCCTATTGTGGCTGAAGTTTTGTCTGTTCTTACTTCATTGTCTAACATTGATGAAGTGTTACTTGATTCTACTCCTTTATCGGACGTTGATGAAACGCTGCCTGCTCTTACTAATTTTTCTAATATTGACGAAATTCTTTCTGATTGTGTTTTTTTATCTGAGACTGACAAAATTCTACTTGCTTCTGTTCTTTTAGCTAAGGTTGGTAAAATTCTAGCTGGTGTCTCTTTTTCTAATGTTGACGAAGGTCAACCTGATTCTGCTTCTTTATCTAACATTGACGAAGTTCTACTTGATACTGTTTGTTCTTGTAAGATGGATGAAATTCTACCTGATTCTGTTCCTTTATGTAATGTTGGTGAAGTGTTATTGGATTCTGCTCCTTTGCTTAAGGTTGATACTCCTACAGCCAATGCTATTTTTTCCTAACTGTGATACTGCTAGTCCTTTATCTAACGTCGATGAAATTTTATCTGCTTCTATCCCCTTATCTAACGTAACTGAAGTGTTCTCTGATTGTGTTTCTTTTTGTAAGGTTGATTCTCTACAGTCAATAATTTTCCTTTCTATACAGTTGATATTCTGACAACCCATAGTGTTTCCTTTTTTACCATTGACTTTCTCACAACCGACCCTAAAAACAAATAACTTTCTTTCGTAATGCATTTTGGTTTTCCTAAATCACCCTCGCCGCCACTTCCACAACCACGTGCTTCAACTACTACACCCTCTGTTGTTCCTGTTTTGCAGAAAACTGCCCAAAAGAGACAGGCAATACTCTATGCTGGTTCAGAACATAAAAGATGTCGGTCGGTGCAAACGTCTTAAGCTCAATATCTAGTCCTTCCACCCCAGATTCTTATGCCGATTTTGCTCTCCTTAGGTTTTGACTTTTGAACTTTACGATTCCTTTATTTACTTTCCTTCTATGCAGAGTTTTCTTTCCTTTCTTTCACGTACCCCGTGCGGGTCCAGGAATAGAAGTCCCACGGTACGACCTGCCCGTCGTAAGAGGCGACTAAAGCGGTCCAACACATACACACACACACACACATTTCATACACACACACACACACACATTTCTGTTTGGTTCTCTTTTCTTTTGTTCTCTTCTTGTACCCCAACCCTGAGTGGGCCTGGGATTAGAATAGTCTCGCGGTACAACCTATCTGTCATAAGAGTCGACTAAAGCGGTCCAACACATACATACACACACACTACATACAGACATTTCTGTTTGGTTCTCATTTCTTTCCTTCTCTTCTTGTACCCCAACCCTGTGTGGGTCTGGAAATAAAATACTCCCACGGTACGATCTGCCTATCGTAAGAGACGACTAAAGCGGTCCAACACATACACCCACTTGATACACACACACACACACACATTTCTGTTTGGTTCTCCTTTCTTTCATTCTCTTCTTGTATTCCAACCCCGTGTGGGTCCGGGAATAGAATATCCCCATGGTACGACCTGCCTGTCGTAAGAGGCGACTAAAGCGGTCCAACACATATGCACACACATTTCTGTTCGGTTCTCCTTCCTTTCGTTTGCTTCTTGTACCCCATGAGCGTCCAGGAATTGGATAGCTTCATGGTATGACCTGCCTGTTGTAAGAGGCAAAGAGGTGCAACACATACGCACACACTTCATACACACACATATTTCCATTTGGTTCTTTTCTTTCGTTCTCTTCATGTACCACGGGTGGGTCCGGCAATAGAATAGTCCCACGGTACGACCTGCTTGTCGTAAGAGGCGACTAAAGCGGTCCAACACATACACACACACACACACTTTATACACACACACATTTCTGTTTGGTTCTCTTTTCTTTCGTTCTCTTTTTGTATCCCAACCCAGTGTGGGTCCGGGAATAGAATATCTTTACGGTATGATCTGCCTGTCGTTAGAGGCGACTAACGCAGTACAACACATACACACACACACACACATATTTTTGTTTGGTTCTCTTTTCTTTCGTTCTCTTCTTGTACCCCGGGTGGGTCCGGGAATAGAATAGTCTCACGGTACGACCTGCCTGTCGTAAGAGGCGACTAAAGCGGTCCAACACTTACACACACACTCCATACACACATTTGTTTGGTTCTCCTTTCTTTCATTCTCTTCTTGTATTCCAACCCTGTGTGGGTCTAGGAATAGAAGTCCCACGGGATGACCTGCCTGTCGTAAGAGGCGACTAAAGCAGTCCAACACATACATACACACACACTACATACACACACACATTTGTGTTTGGTTCTCTTTTCTTTCATTCTCTTCTTGTACCCCAACCCCGTGTGTGCCCGGGAATAGAATATCCCCACGGTACGACCTGTCTGCCATAAGAGGCGACTACGCGGTACAACACATACACACATACACATATTTCTGTGTGGTTCTTTTTTCTTTCGTTCTCTTCTTGTACTCCGGGTGGGTCCGAGAATAGAATAGTCCCATGGTACGACCTGCCTGTCGTAAGAGGCGACTAAAGTTTTCCAACACATACACACACACTTCACACACACACACTTCATACACACACACTTCATACACACACATTTCTGTTTGGTTCTCTTTTCTTTCGTTGTCTTCTTGTATCCCAACCCTGTGTGGGTCTAGGAATAGAAGTCCCACGGTATGACCTGCCTGTCGTAAGAGGCGACTAAAGCAGTCCAACACATACATACACACACACTACATACACACACATTTGTGTTTGGTTCTCTTTTCTTTCATTCTCTTCTTGTACCCCAACCCCGTGTGTGCCCGGGAATAGAATATCCCCATGGTACGACCTGTCTGCCATAAGAGGCGACTACGCGGTGTGGGTCTGGGAATAGAATATCCCACTGTACGACCTGCCTGTCGTAAGAAGCAACTAAAGCGGTCCAACACATACACACACACTTCACACACACATATACACACACTCCTGCTTGGTTCTCTTTTTTTCCTTCTCTCCTTGTACCCCAACTCCGTGTGGGTCCAGGAATACAATAGTCCCACGGTATGACCTGCCTGTTGTAAGAGGCTACCAAATCGGTTCAACACATACACACACTTCATACATTCGCTTTTCTTTTCTTTCTCTTCTTGTACCCCAACGTCCCCGGGAATAGAATAGCCCAATAGTACGACCTGCCTGTTGTAAAAAGTAACTAAATCGGTCTAAAACACACACACACACATGCCTGCACACACACACAGACACACACACACACAGACTCACAGACACGGACACACAGACACACACACACACACACATGGGCATAAGGGAGTTACTCGATGTGACTGTCCGAACTGTCATCTTACTACTTCCAAGACATCCCTTCTTCAGTAAATATGTCTTCGAACATTACTCTGAATCCTGTCCTTAACTGTAAGAACCAAATTTCTTCTGTTTTTAGTTCTACGTCCTCTGTACCTCTTCCTGGTCGTTCTACTACCACCACAGTATACCATTTTCAGGCATTTGCCTTCAAACTATAATATTGATTTCTGACGATTATGCCCTCTACTCACCGAACGCCCCATAATAAGAGCCAAATTTCTTTTGTCAGCTATTCGAATGATGATCAAACGGGGGTCCTACATATTAATTTTCACTTTAGACTGTGCCTCCTCAACGATTTGAACCAATACTTCAAACTATTGATTTACAGGTAGCAACTAAAGAGTTTGTTTGTGCTACCCTGAATGATACTGCTAGAGAAATACCTGTTATGTCTGCAATAATAAATGTACTTGATGTGACGTTTACTCATAATACTAACATTGAAAGTCCTGTTGAAGTTACTGAATCTCTATCTATATCTGTTGCTATTGTTGACGAAGTTTATCCTATTGTGGCTGAAATTTTAGCCGCTTTTGTTCCTTTATCTGCTGTTGTCGACGAAGCAAAATCTGTTGTGGCTCAAATTTTTCGGATTTTGTTATTTTATCTAACGTTGATGAAACATTACCTGCTTCTGTCCCTTTATCTTACGTTGATGAAAATTTACCTGATTTCGTTCGTTTTTCTAATGTTGATACTATTACTACCAATGCTGTTCCCTTTTCTAACGTTGTTACACCGACAGCCACCAATGCTGTTCCTCTATCTAAAGTCGCCTCTCTTGCAACCAATATTAAAAACAAACGGGCTTCATCCATAATGAGTAATGAGTTCCCTAAACCACAACAACCATTATTACTCCCACCATTGCAACCACCTCCTCAACCGCGTGTGATAACTACAGCACCCCCGTTATTGCTGTTTTGCAAAAAAGCTACCCAATAATACCTCCCACTCCCACCCATTCCAGTAACTTTGCCCAAGAAACCGAATAACAGGAGAAATAAGATAAGGGAAATAAACGTAAAACGTGCATTATGGGAAGGTACTGACCTGGATGCATTTTATGACAACCCTTATGTTCTTAATCCCGTTTCGTTTTGCTGCTGGTGGCCCAAACGTCTTAAACTTCATTCTTAGTCCTTGCACCCCAGATTCATATGCCAACTTTGTTCTCTTTAGGATTTAATTTTTGAACTTTACACTTTTTCTGAATAATTTTCTTATTTTTATCAATTTTCTTTCCTTTCTTTTGCTCCAATTCTCGGACTTACTCTGGGTGGATCCGGATTCGAATAGTCCTGCAGTACAATCTGCGTGTCGTAAAAGGTGACTAAAGCAGTCCGAAACACAAATGCATGCACACTCGTACACACATTTTTGTTTGTTTTTTTCTTTCTTTTTCTTCTCTTATTGTACTTTATCAAATGTGGGTCTGGATTAAAATAGTCCCATGGTAGGACCTGCCTGTCGTAAGAGACGACCAACACACAAATGCACGCATATTTCATTCACGCACATCTTTTTGGTGGTTTTATTTTCTTTCGTTTTTCTCATTGTACCTTACTCCGTGTACACACACACATACACAAATGCATGCACGCTTCATACATGCATCTTTTTCTTTGTTTTTCATTTCTCTCATTGTACCTTAGCCCACGTGGGTCTGGATTAGAATAGCCCCATGGTACGACCTGCCTGTCGTAAGAGGCGAGTAAAGCGGCCTACTACATACATGCACACACATGCATGCACACATATACACACGTGTGCATGCATGCATGCACCCACCCATTCACACACATGCTCACACATATGCATGTGCATGCATGCATGCAACTATGCACACTCACATGTGCATATTCATGCATGCACAGACATGCATCCCTGAACAGACACTCATGCTCACACACACTCGCATGCATGCATAAACGAACATGCAAACATATGCACTATGCATGCACCCACATGTGCCCACATATGCTCACTCACCTGCACTTTCACATACACATACACTCTCACATGCATGCACACACACTCATGCATAAACTCTCATACATGCACACATACACTTGCATGCACACACATATGCATGGATTTGTGTTCACACATGTATGCACTCAAACCAACTCATGCATGCATGCTTGCACACACATGCACACACTCTCATGTGCACATGCACACACTCCTGCATGCATGCACACTTACTCAATGTGCATATGCTCACACATGTGCAGCCTAGCTCGCACATGCACGAGCACACGCTCACACACTTGCACACACATGCATGCGCATATTTTTGTTTGTTTTTCTTTTCATTTCTCTCATTGTAAATTACCCTGTGTTGGTCGGGATATGTATGCACATTTGCATGCATACATGCACACTCACATGTCCTCATATGCACACATTCACATCTGCATGCATGCATCCCTGCACACTTGCTCACTCACACGTGCATGCATGCACACATAAACACACTAACTCACACAAATGCTCACATGCATGCAAACACCCATGCACACACATACACTCTCATTCACTCACATATACCCAAGCACATGCACTTATGTACACACACTCACTCACTGACATGCATGCATGCATGCACACACTCACTCACATGTGTATGTACACACTCACATACTCTTGCACAAACTGGAATATACCAACATACACATGTGCGTGTGTACACATACTTGCACTCATACATGCATGCAGGCATGCATGTGCACTCACTGACATACTCGCATGCACACACACTAATGGATGTGCACATGCTCACACACACTTACACACACCCATTCCCACCACCACCACCACACATATGCACACACACATCAGTTTTCTAAAGGTTTGTATCTATTTTAGAAGTAGATGTTTTTTTTGATTTTCAAGCATTTTTAATGTTTATGTTTCAGTACTATCTTTGTTTTTTGATACATCAGTATTTACGTTTAATAAATTAACGGTGTCATTATTTTCAAGAGGCATTAATAACTTCAATTGTTCATGTAATTGTAGTTGTTTAAATGTTCAAACAAATTGCTGTGTGAGATTAATTGGCTTTTTGTCGCTTGCTTCACAAGTCTCGCCTTGGAAGAACTGGTATTTTTGGTTTAGCATCTATGGGCACTCCTACAACAAAGTCATTAACGTTTTTCTTAACAAGTATTTCAGTATCTGTAAAAACAAAATTTATTTCAGGTTGACTGCTGGATATTTCCATTTGTAAAAAGGCCCTTCCTTAGCAGGCTCAATACTTTCTTCTTTCATAAAAATATTTAATGTTAGCTGTGGAACACAATCCGAAACAGATACATCTACATGCAAAAAAGCATCTTCGTTTACCGGTTTCCAAGTTTTATCATTTATAAAATCATCTGAAACAGATAACATCTTTCATGAATGTCGCGTCGTCAGTTGTGATAGATTTAACAAATTCATGTTTATTTACAATTGATTGTTTTTCTTCAGTTCATGCTAAAGCATTTTTATTTGGAAAGGACAATTTTTTCTAGCCTATTGTTATATTTGGTGCAGATTTCAGTGAGCACGAGTGCTCTTTAGTGAATGCACAGAAATCTTTCTTAGTCAGACTCGAAGCTATGTTAATAGCATCGGCATTTACGGTTTTTAGTGACGCAGATAGCTTTTTGTCAAGTTCTGGTGCAAAGTGCAACTAACTGAACAACTAATACAATAATCACAAATCAAATATCTATGATTTCTGCTCTGCCTCGGGATAAACTGCATACCATATTGCAAACTATTATAAACCCTAGTGTTAATTGCTGATCATAATCATCAACAACAAATAAACAAGCAGCAGAACCAGCACGCATGGATGAAATTAGCGAGTTTGCTATCAATACTATGCTTATAGTATTTAAAGGTGTTATCATGTCTGAAAATATCGAGACATTATCAGCACCAGGAGTGGGACAATCTAATATAACAAATGCTCCAACTCTAAAAATCTTGTTTGACAGTCAATTGAATCTTTTAAATTAATAATCGATAAATCACATTTAAGTCTTGATAGAACAGTATTAAAAATGTATTCTCATAAAGATAAAGACGCAACAAACTTATCACTGAAACACAAGTAAAACAAATTGCAGTTTTAATAATTAGTCGATCTAGTCTTTCAAATAAACACATAGTTGTTCTAATGGACAGTAACCAAAAAAAAACATAGAAATTGTAAAAAAAAAAATTGCTAATGAAGCCTTCAACCATTATGGTACCTGCAACAAGTACTGTCTCCAAATTATCAAGTGAAACTAGTTCTGAACCAGCAGTAAGCAGGTTAGTGCTTGGAAGTAGCACAAGTAAACATGGGCACTCTTGTGTTCAGTTAAAGATACACCATAGCAATGCTATAGATAACCACACACACTTGATAATAAAAAAATAAAAAAGTTAATATTCTACAACAAAATACTCCTATTATAAAAGCAACTAGTACACGTGAGGTATCAGGCAAGTTTTGCAGTTTACCATCTGTTGGCATTCTTCCAGCAGTTCCTGGTGTACACCAAAATCCCATATGGCCATTATCACTTCCAAAGATGAAATTCTTCGTATGCCTCTTCGAGTTTTTTCAAAAGTAGAAAAAGTTTCACTAAGCATAACAAAATCTCATGAAACAGGTGTCACTTCTAGAAGTAAAAGTATTTTGTCTCTTCCCAGAGTATCTTGTAAACATCGTAGTTCATCGATCACTAAATAAGCTGCATTTACTTCACCAGTTCATGCATATCCTAATACTCTCAACCCCTTATGTATGAAAGGTGCAATTCGTTCAACGGTTCATATTCAAAATAAATTTGAATATCCACCTAGTTCAAAGAAGGTTAAGCTGGAACAAGATAACATTGTAGTCCCTCCAAGAACTGTTATTATTAAAGGTGCAGGAGGTGAAATTATCAAAAAGCTTATAGGAGTTGAAAATGCTGTGTTGGAAAAACAAGTTCAGGAACAGCTAAGCGCAATTAAAGCAAGTGCTAGTTTTGTAGAAATGAAATCTAAACAAGAAGCAATTGCAAAATCAAGGTTTCCACAAAAAAAAAGGTTAATAAAGAAATGTCTTCAGTGAATGGAACCATTGCCAAATCTGTAGGATTGTACTATGAAAGTTTTACAAAATTGCTAAAGATTAAAACATCAGGATTGAAGTTACGCATGTCATAAGAGCAACCCCACATTCAACACAATCAGGACTTCTAAAATCAGCACCTGCAAAAAGGTCAATAAAACAGTTCACCAATAAAACAGTATATGTTCCGTCACATCGGGAAAAAGGAGTAATACCTAGCAATTCGTCTGGTAATCATACCCATATTGATGAAGGTCAAATTGTAGCTGTTCCAAAAGGAGTATCTGATAGTACCTTTGTGTTGGTTACAATAGATGAAACTGGCTTAATACCATGAAATGATTAAACCCTTCACTTCGTAGATTCTTCTTTAGCCGGCGATGTTAATAATGTATTGCTACAAGTTGACAATGGTGCAGCATTCACCAGACCGACAATTACAGAAAGCATTACAGATATACAACTAATATTAGTGTAAGCAATGGTGTTCCTGTCCAATTGGCTACACAAAAAATTTGTGATTTAAGTAGTTACGATTCAGCAAGTAACCAGCAACAGATTATACTAAATCTCACTGAAGAAAATCAGGTTATTCACAATCTTATAGCAAATGCCGGTGGTAATATACTTGTACAAGTTAATGATAATCATTCATTGTTATTTACTGAACAAGCTGGTGATGCATTGTTTCCACGCCAGCCCATCAGAAACCAAGATATTCCAGCGGCAGCACTAGCCGACACTTATGTTCTTCAAGATACACATATTCCATCCATTGATATTAATTTACCACCATTACGTCCTAATGGTTTGTTATGTTCAACTAGTATTGCGAATGCGTTGAAGTCTCCTAATATGGCAACCCATGAGCTACCGAGCACTAATACAAAAATAATTTCAGATGGCAAAACAAATATACTATCCAAGGATGTTCCAAATAATGTGCCCCTACGTATAACAATTAGATCCAAATATTATTCAATCTGTTTTTCAACAACATATGTTAGTTATTAGTGACTTGGGCATGCCATTGAGTGTTACAGAACCAGGTGGTGTATCTATAAATTCTACTCAAACTAGGAGTCCATTCTGTGTTTATTTACCATCGTTTGATCAAGATACTAAAGAAGAACAAACTTATAGCAATGGTCCCATATCAAAGCCATCATTGAACGAAGATTGCTCAATGAGTGAAATAAGAAAAATTACTGATGACCGCAACCCATCGACTAAATATACAGAAAAGAGCATGGACCCAGACTTTTCAGCTATACTCAATTCATCAAATCGGAACGATTTTGGCATTCTGAGCCCTGCATGTGCTGAACCACTATTTGATATGTTTGGTGGATATCTTATATATCGTTCAGTGCTTGAACTAGAAACTAATATATTTGGAAGTAGTAGTGTTACTTCATCTGACAACACAATATCTACGATAAATTCTGATTCTGCCAATATTAATGAAGATTCATGTGAAATTCCTGCTCAACCTGGCATTGTCATTGATCTGTCGTCTCTATACACAACCAACTCTCCCTTTCCTATGGCATATTGCAGTGATCAACCTACGGACTTCAGCAAACAATATAATGAATATGAAAGTAGTGATGAAAGTCCTAGAAAGAGTAATACATAGAGTAGTTAATGTGTGCATTTATTTTGTGTGACATCCGTGCAGTTACGGTTAACATACAAAGAAGAAATCGTTGTATATTATGACACCAAAATACATTATACCATCTAGTTCCATTTGTAACTAGTATTTCCTTTTGCTAATAGCAATTCCATGTTTTGTTTTTACTAACTAAATTACGCTGTCTTAATTTGAAATAGCATCGTTTCTCAAATGATTAATCTATGAACATAAAATTATGATGTTGACTGTTGTTTCAAAAATGTAGAAACTAAAATATGTTGGAGAAAGGGCTTAATTTTGTAAACTAAATTGGCTTATGAGAAGCAGAAGTACCTATTGTTTTGCAAATCTTTAAATGTACAATGCTGTTTTGGTGTACTGTTTATTTATGTTGTACTTCCAAATTGGTCAACGATTAACTAATAAAACAAATATGCCAATATTTTGAAAGACCTGAAACCAGAAACTCTTAGATATACCATTAGCATCTTCGGATCCTATTCGTAGCTTCCCCCAAAACGGCAGCAATAATTTAAAAACAACCATTGACCACAGCCATTCTAGTGTAAGCAAATTATATGGCCAGGAAGGACCGCAGTCATTACATTACTCCCGATTTTAATTCAAGAAATTGGTTTGCTCCTATTTCGAATGATTCAAATCCTCAATCTGATCTTATATTTGCTTTATATTACAAGTTTGCTAAATTACTCAGATAAGGGAATAAACAAAGATTTTGTCCTTAGTCGATATACCCTTACCAATGGTGATTGTCTATCAAATAGTAAAATTAATTCCTTAAACTGCTAATTCATATTTTATAGTTACTATTATTAAGATTGAGTGACTATTAATGATTCGTACTAATACATTGGCTATTTCCATTTGAATGGTTTTAAATTAACTGCATTCTGGGTATATTTTAATTTATCTGAATTAGGATACTTAAGAATGTATGCATTTTCATATATCTTTTTGTGTATCACAAACAGTCCTTTTTAAAGTAAAAAGAATATTTTAATTTCCTTTTTGCTAGCTGAAGATTTGTAATGTGTCTTTACAAGTACCAAGTCACCAGGTTCACAAGTAATGGATTTGGCACTTTGGACATGCCTTTCTTTTCTTTTGTCTGCTTTAGTCAATTGAATTTTTCCTAGCTAGTTCTATTTTGACATTTTCGGAATGGTCTTCCCTTTTAGGAAAACTTATTAATTTTTCAATTGTTTGCGCATGTCTCACGCCTTTTATAAGTACGATTGGTGCAAACCCAGTTGACTCATTTTCAACAAGGTTTAACCAATCTTCTATGGTTAATATACTCAGTTCTTAGTGTATATTTTTTATTACAATAGGCTCTGAATAGCCTACACAACTCCCTCCTGCTCCACCGAGTTAGATTTTGGGTGATAAATATTGGATTGCCTCATCTCAATATTTAAATCAATCATGGTTTCTTGCCATAAATTGCTTATAAATTATGTTCCATGATCTGATAGCAAACATTTTACCTGTATTAGGAATAAAATCCTTTATAATTTTACTAAGTAATACTCTGGCCGTTGCCGGTTTTACTGGATACAGTTTGATAAATTTGCTAAACGTTCCTAACCACAAAAGTATGGTTTAAACCTCCTTTACCCACAGGCAAGAGACCATACACATCAATGGATACTAATTCTAGTGGTTGGCTAGGTTTTATATTTTGCATAAGTGTGCTCTGTTTTCTGTTTTCTACCTTAGACTTCTGACATAATTCACATTTTGAAATTACTTTTCCCACCTTATATCCTAAATTTGGTATGTAGCAAGTGTCCTTTAATAGTGCCGTACATTTCTTTCCCCAAATTAGCCTATCAACTGGATGACTTGGTATGCAAACAAGCCACCATTCTTCTCTCGATTTGCTTTTTTTAAACAGTAAGCCTTCATGAACCATGAAATGTTTTCCGAACTTTTCCTTTTTCCCATAGTGTTATTTTCTAATTCATTTTTGATCTAGCGAATCCAGATATCATCATCATCATCATTAGGTCTTCAGTCCTAGAACTGGTTAGACGCGTACCATCATTGTTCCCTATTCTGAACTAACCTACAGATTTCCCTGAAATATGCACAGTTTGCATCTATAACTGTCTGATCTAGGTCTACATCTACCTCTTTTTTCCTATCTCTGCTTGTAATATATCACATACTATTCCCCAAAAATGCCTTAGAACGTATTCCGCCCTACTATTTCTCTTTTTCCCCAGATATCCTTGTTCCCCTACTATTTCTGTAACTTATTTGTTATTATCTTTGTCTGTCCATGCTATGGTCCTCATACATCTGGAGCATTTCAAAAGACTGCTACCGTTTTTCTGTCTGCATTTCAGCCTGTCCGTATTTCATAGACATACTGTGCTGTGCTCCACACATATGCTTTCAACAATTTTCTTCTTATTCTGTTTGTTGTCTTTCCTCATAGGCGATGTTCTTTCTTGTTAGATGCAGTTCGATCACTTTCTATTGTTTTACAGTTATATGCCCTATTTCTCCGACCTTCAATGGTTGTGAAGGGAGGTAAGCAGTCTATGGCTGCCAAGTTCTCCCAACACTTAACAATTTGGCGATTTAATATATTTTCCAATTTATCTTTTCGCACAGTTAACATTAGTTGCAGGTATTTTGCAGCCATTAGGTTTTCCATCTCAAAACTGTTTGGACATGTACCTGCACTTATTTATATTCTGAGCTAGCCTACATAGTTCCCTGAAATTCTCACACAGCATGTGTATTCAGGTTAATCTTCTTTGGGAATTAAACCACTCATAGTTTTTAAAATCAACTTTATTTACGTTTCGATCCATGACCTAGGATTGTTGTCAAAATTATAATAAAAACTTCAAGTTTGGCATTTATGACATAAATTGAAGGTGACTTTGATTTATTGATGTTTGAAATATTTGGTTTGAGTATACTAAGCAAAAATTTTTAAAGTTTAACAGAATGATTGCCTTCAATTTGTGTTGCGACCTGGGATCGGCTTTCTTTAGGTAGCCAATACGCTTAACGTGAAATCAGCTGATTAATTTTTATTGGGGAATTTTATATAAATTCAATAGCTTGGAATTGGAAAACATTTTTTAACATGTTTCTATTTATACAATTGAGAGGATGGTTATTAAAGAAGTGTGCGATTGCATTATTGAAAGGCTTAAGTAGTCGTTTTTTTTATATTTATTTTGAAGGGGAAAATTCATTATGATTTAAGTTACCTCTTTGGTAGATTTTAGCATGGTTCTGAGGCGACTCTATGGCGGGTTTACACTTGTCAGATACCAATGTTGTTCTATGAAGATTGTATATGGATCTGAGGCGACTCTATGGCGGGTTTACACTTGTCAGATACTAATGTTGTTCTATGAAGATTGTATATGGATCTGAGACGACCCTATGGCGGGTTTACACTTGTCAGATACCAATGTTGTTCAATGAAGATTGTATATGGATCTGAGGCGACCCTATGGCGGGTTTACACTTGTCAAATACCAATACTGTTCAACGGAGATTGTATATGGTTTTGAGGTAACCTTATTGTAGATTTATACTTGTCAGATACCAATGCTGTTTTACAAGGATCGTTAATATGCTTATTTTTATGTAATTAGTTATTTTATGTATAAATAGAAATCATGTATGTAGGCTGTATTTCATGTTAATATTGCAAGGAAAACCCAGGAAAAACTTGCAATCTAAATATTGTGGGCGTTTGATTTTCATTTGTTATTTCTTTTAGTAATGGAATCCATTGTTTACTGAAAGTCACGGATTCGTTTGCAACGCAGTTATTTTTATGTAGGTTTATATAGGCAGCTTCCTTGATTTTGCGTTTTTGGTGTTTTTTTTCTTTTTCTTCTTTTTAGGGAGTATGTGTATTCAGCTCGTTCCCTTTCTATTGTTTTCTAATTTTATACCCTATTTTACCGAGATTCAGTGAAGGAGGTTAAGCAACCTGTGGCTACCAAGATCCCCCAACACTTAGACATTTGCCGAAATCATGGTTTTCCAGTAAATCCTTTCACACACTTAACATTATTCGAGAATATTGCCCAACCAATTCTTGTAGTTACTTATAATAATCATCATGTTTACGCACAGTTATCTTTTCGTCATTAGTTTATTCATCTTGGGATTGGTTGGATGCGTACCTCCATTGATTTCTATTCTGGGCTAGCCTACACATCTCCCTGAAATCTCTACAGCCTACATCTTTTACTATCTGTGTGCAGTAGTCTAATCTAGGTCTGCCTCTTCTTCTCTTTTTTTCTATCTCTGCTTCTAAAATATTCCGCACTATTCCCTCATGCCGTAGTATGTGGCCTATCATCCTATCTCTCCTATTTTTTACCGTTTTCCACATATTTCTTTCTTCCCCTACCATTTTTAGTACCTCTTCGTTCTTAACTTTGTCTGTCCATGATATCTTCATCATACGCCTGTAACACCACATTTCAAAGACTTCTACCTTTTTCTTGTCCGTTTCTCCTACTGTTCAGGCTTCACAGCCGTACAGTGCTGTGCTCCACACATATGTTTTAAGCAATCGTTTCCTTGTTTCTATGTTTGTGGTCTTTGAGCACAATAGTTGCTTTTTCTTGTTAAATGTAGCACGAACTTGTGCTAATCTTTGTTTTATATCTTTTGTGCTTTTCCCATCTTGCGTTAATTGACTTCCTAGGTAGCAGAAATCCTTAACCTCTTGTAAGTTCGTCTTAAATACTTGTATTCTTGTTTTTGATTTATTTTCCCCACCTTTGCAAACTACAACTTTAGTTTTAGTGTTGTTAATTTTCATACCGTATCTCTCTGTTAGAACCGTTTCCATTTCATTAAGAGCCGCTTCTAACTCTTCCTTGCTAGACGCTAATACTGCTATATCATCTGCAAATCTAAGCATATCAATTTTTTGTCCCTGCATAGTAATTCCAAATGTCTTTCTGCATTTGACAGTATTCATTGCCTCTTCTATGTACAAGTTAAAAATCAATGGGGATAGGGCACATCCCTGTCTCACCCCTTTCCTAATGTTTACTTCTCTACGTTCCTGCTCTAATTCTATTACTGCTGTTTGCTCTTTGTATAAGCTATGTACTATTCGTCTATCCCTATAACTCATTCCAATCTTTTTGAGTATTTCAAACATTTTTTTCCAATTTACATTGTCGAATGCTTTTTCCAGATCTACAAACCCTATATACAAGCTTTCCCCTTTTTCTATTGTTTTCTCCATTATCACTTTCAGAGCTAAAATAGCCTCCCGTGTTCCCCTGTTTCGCCTAAACCCAAATTGGTCTTCTCCTAGTATTTCTTCAGCTCGTTTTTCTATTCTTTTTTGCACAATTCTAGTTAATATTTTTGACACTTGTGCTGTCAAACTTATTGTTTGAAAATTTTCACATCTATCCGCACCTTTCTTTTTTGGTATAGTTACTATGATGCTACGTTTGAAATCTTTGGGTATCTCGCCTGTCTCATACATATAGCTTACAAGTTGGAAGAGACGTTCTGTTACTGCTTGTCCAGCGGCTTTTAGAGTTTCTGCTTGCACCTTATCTGTACCCGGCGCCTTACCATTTTTCAGACTCTTTAATGCTAATTCAAACTCGTCTCGAAGTATAGGATATCCCAAGTCATCATTTTCAATGTCTGATTCCTGTTCTAATGCAGTTAGTTCCTCTCTTGCATATAAATTCCTATATATTCTTGCCATCTACTCACTTTCTCTCGTTTTCTATAATGACGTTTCCTTGTGCGTCCCTTATATTTTTGCTATACGGTTTTATATCCTTAAAATTCATTCTAATTAATTTGTATGCTTCGTCTGTCTTTCCTATTTTCATCTTAGTTTGTACTTCTTTGCACTTTTCATCAATTCATTGTTCTTTAGCTTTCCTGCATTTTCGAATAATTTCCCATTTTATGGCTTTGTATCTCTGTTTTCCTGTTTCGTCTGATTTATTTTTGTATTTTCGTCTTTCTTCTATTAAATTCACGATATCCTTTGTTATCCATGGTTTCTTATTTTCTTTTTGTGTATACCCCAAAATATCTCTGGCGGCCATGTCTAGGCTGGATTTAATGTTATTCCATTCTGTTTCTACTTCCTTAGTTTTAGATATTTTCCCGATATCATTCAGCAATTCATTTGACTTTTTTCGAATCTTACTTGAATATCTTTGTCTTTTAGTTTCTCTAAGTCCAAGTGCCTTTTTCCGTTCCTCTTTTCAGATTTTAAATTTAAGTGCGGCCTTCATAATTACGATGTTGTGGTCAGTATCTATATCTGCTTCTGGGTAGCTTCTACTGTCTTTTAATTGATTCCTAAACCGTTGTCTAACAAGAATGTAATCTATTTGATATCGTCCTATATCTCCTGGCATCTTCCACGTATATCGTCTTCTAGCATGATGTTGAAATAATGTGTTTGTGATGATTAAATTGTTCTTGTCGCAAAATTCTACCAGCTTATTTCCGCTGTCGTTTCTCGTGCCTAAACCAAATAAACCTACTACCGCTCCTTCCCTACCCTCACCTACCACAGCATTAAAATCCCCCGTAATTATTAAATTTTCATGTCCTTTTACGTATCTTAATATGTCTTTGATATCTTTGTAGATGGCTTCTACCTCTTCGTCACTGTAGCTAGAGGTGGGCATGTATACTTGTATTATTACTGTGTTTACCGGTTTAGATTCTAATCTAACCATGAGTACTCTTTCGTTCTTTTGTAAGTAATTTTCTACACAGTATCCTATCTTTTTCCGCATAACTATCCCCACACCCAAATTTCCCTCTTCTGCTCCTGTATGAATTACCCTGAAGTCTCCACTCCAAAAATCCCCCGCCTCTGCCCACCGAACTTTGCTGATCCCTACTATGTCTAATGATAACCTATTCATTTCGATTTTTGGGTTCTCTAGCTTATCCACTTGCTTCATAGTTCTAACATTCCACGCTCCGACCCGCAAAATGTTCCCGACTCTTATTCTTAACTTTCCGATCGCATCCTCCAAAGTAGTCCCCTCCCGGAGATCTGAATGGGGGACTATTTTAACTCCGGAATCTTTTACCCCAGAGAATGCCATCATTTTATTATAATTTAGGTACGCTGTGTACTTGGGAGGTTATGTGGTGGTTTGCCGTTGCCTTCCACATCGCGGTAGTGTATCTTAGACTGCTATACCGACCCCTATGGTTTCTGCCAATCTAAGTACCGAAAGAGCTGCTGCCCTCTTTCGGGGACCTATCTTCGTCTGGTTCCTCACTAACGACCCTACTACTTTGGTTGGACCTGTAGTTTGGCTCTTTAGCTCATTAGAAACGCAAGCCATTTCACCTGTTCTAGAAATCAAGAACTTCGGCAAGGTGCAGGTCCATTCGAAATGGAAAAAACTACCATCCCAAAATAATACAGAAAAGGTTAAGCGATGTTAATTTTCACGAATTGGTTGAGGAAATCAATAAATTAAATAAATTGATTGATGTTGACCGAATGTTAAGCCTTGTAAAGGAATTAAATAACGAGTTACTAACCTGTGGAGACAATTTGGCCTATTATCGCTCCTTCCCTACCCTCACCTACCATTGCATTAAAATTCCCCGTAATTATTAAATTTTCGCGTCCTTTTACGTGTCTTAATATGTTTTCGATATCTTTGTAGATCGCTTCTACCTCTTCGTCACTGTAGCTAGAGGTGGGCATGTATACTTGTAGTACTACTGTGTTTACCGGTTTAGATTCTAATCTAACCATGAGTACTCTTTAATTCTTTTGTAAGTAATTTTCTACACAGTATCCTATCTTTTCTGCATAACTATCCCCACACCCAAATTTTCCCTCTTCTGCTCCTGTATGAATTACCCTGAAGTCTCCACTCCAAAAATCCCCCGCCTCTGGCCACCGAACTTCGCTGATCCCAGATATCATCTTAACTTTTTTCTAAATTCTTTAGTAACTGCTTTTAATTATTATCACTTTGAATATTGAGCTTTACCGGTGCCACTACAATAGCCTCGTTCTTCTTTTCTCCCTCATAAATGTACCGAGACAAAAAGTCTGTCCCAATATTTTCCCTACATTCACGATATTTAATTTCTAAATTGTAGTCCTGCACGTATATGCACCAACGTATCAACCTTGCACTTAAAGCCTTGCATGTAACCAGAAATTCTAGAGCTTTGTGGTTGGTTAAAACGAAAGTTTAAATCCCAAAATGTGGGCTCTAAACTTCTTACAGCCAAAGACTATATCCAATAACTCCAATTCAGTTTGCTACGTTTACTTTCTACGGTACGTTAAAAACACACTCGTCTTTGTTGTACATTATTCATGCACGTAGATTCTGCTTCAATATTCAAACAAAACCCTGTATAATAGACCTTCTTACAATAAGTATGCTTTTTAAAAATTTTCCATTTAAACCTATTTACTTCAAAACATTGTGCTTCTAGACCATTTTTTTCTTTTCTTCGGAAACCACGACTTAGTTCACTTTAGGCCTAGTTAGCAATTCTTTTCTTCAGTTTTTTGTTTGTTGCGATATTTGGGTACCACAGCTTGAAGTATTTTCGTTTTTTTTCTATCCAGCATTCTTGTTGGTCCCTAGCTTACTTTGAGGCTTGACAAGTATTGTCTCGTTTTGGCTTTTACTATTCGTTTTCTTCCTCATCCCTTTTCTTACTTTGGTTTTTTCGTGAGAAACCAATTTCTTTTCTTGAGGTTGAAGACTTTAATGTTTCTTTACTAGAGATATCCATCCTCTGACGATTTTTTGTTCAGTGTTGGGCCATTCCATCTTTGTCCTCGGTGATTGCTACCTTCTACTTTTCCTTTTCCTATGTTCTCTAAATTTCTTGATTTAGTTTGGTATACTGGTACTTCGAGCCGGATGAGAATTCTTTCTTTTGCTTTTGGAGTGTTTTTTTGTTTTTTCCTTTCTTGTTTCTCGTTAAGCGATTTTTTTTCCGAGTGCTGTCCTGTCCGCTGCATTACTTTAGTTTTCCTACCCCAACCTGTTAATTTTGCTGGGGGGAATTTGTTACGTTCACTTTCGACGGTAAGTTAAAAACATACCCTTCTTTGTCTTACATTATTCATGCACTTAGATTCTGCTTCAATATTCAAACAACACCCGGTATATTAGACCTTCTTACAATAAGTATGCTTCCTATTAATTTTCATTATAAACCTATTTACTTCGATAAGAATTACACTTTTAATCTCAATCGTCCGTACCTTGTTTGAGGTATCCGTTGACTTGATACACAATACTATAGTGCATAATTACTTCTTATTATAGCCAATCATAAAGACTCTGAAATAATGGATCATACTTATTTGTTAAGTTTTGCTTCAAGTTTCTAATCACATTTGACAACACTCGGATGGAAGTTCGAATTCTTGTTATTTAAACAATTTCAATTTGATTCTGCAGTTTGTCCTTATATGTATTTTCTATATTATTCGTCCTTAAACTTCAAGAGCGTTGCAGGTTTATTTAATAATAGTAATAATAATATTTATTTAAAGTAGGTAATCCTAATATTACAATACATTAGAATAGAAAATAAAAAGAACATGCTTTCTTAATTTAAGTAAATATAAATACAAATACATTTAGTCTTACTTAGAAGTTACTCAAGACCAAAAAGAAAAATTAAGTATCAGTAAAAGCAACTATTACTTAACTAGAAGTTTGAAAATTATAATTATTTCTACCAAGTTTAGGTCATTTGGTTTATTTTATAAAGTACTTACATTTTAATTAGGTTTTAGTTTTTTTCATTAATTCCCGTTTAAAAGATTTCAATGTATTACAGTCTCGAATATCTTTTGGTAAAGTATTATATTTAATCAGACCTTTGAAGAATATTGAATTTATAGTCTTTTTCAATTTGATCCTTGCAACATATAAATTGCGTTGTGACCTAGTTTCGTGGTTATTTATTTGGTTGGTATAAACAATAAACTCATCAAAATAACTTAGCATTAATCCATTGATAATTTTAAAAATAAATATCATTGTTAAATATTAAATTTTTTCAGTAACTGATAACCATTCTAGGGTGTTTAACATTTTTTGAATGTTAGTTCTTTTGCTACATTCCAGTATGATTCTTAAACCTCTGTTCTGAAGTTTTTGAAGAGAACTTAACTTATTTTGGTCAAATAAATATAGTATTGTTGCGCAGTAGTAAAAATGTGATTGAATGATTGTTTTGTAGACTGCGTACTGCCGTGCTAAGAGAGAACTGCATATCTGCAGTTGCGTTACTTTTGAGAAATTTGGGTTGAAAGTTTGACTGTTTGCCATGTAGTACCAACGTTAGAAAATTAAATTTTATTTGTAATTTTAAGGTGAAATATAGCCGAAGGTGCATTAGAAACAAGAAAAAATGCAATTGTTTAAAAAAACCTAAAAAGGATTGAGTTACGTTGTTTAAACTTAGGAAAACTGTAGAATTTAAATTTCTTTATTTCGGTTGAAATCGATGTAGCTAGATTTACGGGGGTTTTTCCTAGCATAATGAGCTTCAATCTTTCAATATCTTTTAGTAAAACGTACTTAGTGTTTGAAATAAATAATATAAATTATGTATTATAAGGACACGCACGAACAAAAGGAACTGCATAGCAATCGCAGTTTATTGCTCAAACATAAATACGCTACACTTACCATCTTACGGTTTAAACGACAAAAACTAACTTAGAAGGTAAATTGTACACTAAAAACTGAAAAAAGTAAATTCTTAAATATTAATGTAATACACTTTAAACCAAAGACTGAAATATGAATAAAAGGGACATCTTTTTACACTGGTTACAGTTAAATTTTTTTATAAGCAAATCCTCCCAAAAACATCTTTGGCTTTCGGGAATTACCCCACTTAAATTTTTCAAAATACTCTGCGTCTTTTCTTTCGTCACGCCACATGCTGTTACTCTTGGAAGGGGTAGCTGATAAATTCCTCCTTGTTTGTAAGCTTTTCTCGTAACAAAATCTAACTCTATCATATCTTCAGTACGTGATGTTCTATTATACAACACTTGCTTATTCCTGCGAGCCACTTTTTGAATAATATCCACAAGAAGGCTGGGTATCATTTCTATTTTTTAGTTTTTGATAAGAGACCCAATCTTTCCATTCAAAAAAGTTGGTTGGTTATTTAAGTGATTTTTCTACACTGGTGAAAGCTATCGGCGCCCATGAAAGTGTGATCTGGTTCATTCTGTAAATCAATGGATATGCAAGCTGTATCACAATTGAACTTTGTATTGACATCCTTTTTATGTAAGTTCCTGGAATTTTTTGCTTTCAAAATGTGTTTGGACCAAGAATCACAGTTTAAACATTCGCTTTGAAGATTATCTAAGGTATGCTTAGGATTGTGCAACTTGAATTCTTCACAGAACTCACATTCTTCATGGCCAAGTTTTGTAAAAGATATATTTTTAGCAGATAATATTTTCCTATATAACTCTTAAGAACATTTTATGACCGAATTTTTACTACAAAAATCGTTATACATTAATACAATTGTTAGGTCACTGGGAAGATATTTTCTATTTGGTGCATGCTCGCGTCTGTAGTGAGATGTGGTTGGATCAAAACTTTCAATGTGATTGTCAATCATATTCGTATCAATTTTGTTGGGATTTGCATGCTGCTCACATTTTCTCCCAACACGGTCCGCTTGAAAAATGTTAGGCGAGCATTTTTCACAAAAATACACCCTCGTTCGGATGAGAGGTAAAATGGAGGTCCCGTGTGTGAGTGTTGTCACGCACGTTAAAGATCCCTACCTTGCTTGGAACAGCAAGGGTTCGGCAAAATTCCAAATTTTCCAGGTAAAAAAAAAACTCGCCTCCTGGCCAATGTAGTACCTTCGGGTGGAGCATTGGAAAATCACATGTAATGCTCACATTTTCTATTACAACAGTACGGTCGCCAAAAGGAAGCAATGTAAAGCCTAAATCACTTTGATTGGCATTAATCATTGTAAGGTTATTTATACTATCTAAAAATATGTATTTATTTCTATAGAACACCTATTTGTTATTACCTAGTTCTAGTTCTTTATTGTTTTCATTTAGATTGAGATTGGTCTCATTACTTTGTGTCATGGTAGAATTGTAAAGTAATCTTAAGGGTCGTACATCAGGCCGAATTCGAAAATTTTGTGATAGTTTAACAAAAGAGTTATCGTTATCACAAAAAGTTTCACTTATGTTGTCAGGTAATTGCGGTGTTCTGCCATCAGTATTGTAGTTAATCTAAAAAGAATATTTACGAATTGCTTATTATTTTTTGCTGAAACTTGAACGTTTTTTCTTACACATTCTGACGTGTCCATATCAAAGATTTTAACGGAATCTTCTGTGTATAATTCTGGAATCAAATCGCTTTCTATAACATTTTCAGCATTTTCTTGCTGTAAGTTAACTAATGGAGCTAATGCAACTATACGTTTTACACGGCTTGCCATATTTTAAATAACTTGCTAATTTTACAAAAAACTACACTAAATTATTATATGATTCCTGCTGCAAAGCATGTAGCACATCAAATAATCTTTAATAAACTGAATTGGTTTTATTTATTAAGTCTACCTGTTAGGAAGTAACAAGTTACAAGGGCGAATTATAAAAATGTGCACCAAAAATAACCACCTACTATATAAAAATACCCATATCTTCTACTTGCTAAGATAAACTTACGTAAATATATAAAAGTTACTGGGTTTTATCTTAGGAATTTCATATTTGGGGTTCTATCATAATAATACAGCAACAATTTCAATTTCACGTAATTATAATGTTACATTTTCTCTTAAACTACGAGAGATACTGTGTTTAAGCTTTGTAAAATCATAAATTTTTAGTATAGCTGTAAGCTCGTAGCAAAATCTCAATTTTCACAAAAATCAGAGTTATGGGGTTCTTTCTTAGAACGACATTGTAGATCGTGGTTTTATCAGTAAGTTTGCCTGCGTTATTAATACTAGTAAGACTCTCTTTTTAGCTCTTAGCTGGAGGCCAAATTGTTTTATGTAGGCCTGATTATTCTTTTTTATGTAAACCAACTACACTAGTATGTGTTCTGCTGTTGCAGTGATTGTCACAGTGCTCAACATCTGTCGACCGTGGTATTGCTGCATCTGAATGCAAGCACCCTGACACTTAGCTGATTTACCTCCATGGATGCAATGGGCACACGATAGTATCTTGGCACATGGAGGTATGTTGTAATAGTCTTCCCAAATATCGGAAACACCTCTTTTTTTCTACTTTTGTTGTTAGTGCGTTGCCGGTGCTCCATAGTACTTTCTTAACTGATTACCAGAATTTGTTCTACCGTTAATATTGTTACTTTAACACCCCGGTGTTATGAGAAAGTATAAACAGTAATTTTTTTTCTTTCTTTCTTTTACTAATGAATTCCACATGTTAAACGAAATGTGCACTTCGTACATCAATTCTTAAAATTTGTCTTTGTAATATAACTATTTTTTTTTTTTGTTGATTTAAACCGAATTCTTTTTTTAATTAATTTTTATTGTAAATAGAAAATCGATGACGATGTATTTTTTGTGTTGCTGGGAATCCTCCCTCTCCGCATTGATAGTTATAATGGTATTTCTACGTTTCTTGTGTTCTATTTTGTAATCGTGATTTATGCGGGTCCTCACTTTAAGTATCTTTTCTATTTCTGTCTGACCCGTACGCTTCATAACGTAGCATAAATTTTGATGCCCTGGCACGGGGCCCCGATTCTATTATGGGTAACTTTTACTCCGATTCTGTTTTGTTTAGTTTTGGCTTCGATTTTGGTTTTGGTTAACGTTTGCTTCGATTTTGTTCTGGGGTAACAGTTGCCCCGATTTTTGCAAACAACATTCAAATTTTGTACATACTCCTGGTGTCTGAAAAAACGGAATTATATTTTTGCTTGACTTGCATAATTAATTTGTTCTCTGATACTGTATTTACATTCAGACTAAGGTTGTCGTATACTTAATGTTATCATACAGCACTTTAATGTTTTTTCCCCATTGGATATAATTTTCCTTTATTTTATCTTCCTTAAAAACCCTATCTTCCATAGGTTTGATTCTAACATCGATTTCCAACTCTACATTCTCTTTTACTTGCTTTAGCCTAATTTCAGTGATTCTTTTTAATTCATTGATCTTATTTTCCATTGCTTTACTCATTTTATTTGTCCACATTCATTTGTTCATTACATTTAGAATTATCCTCTTTGATTTCATCCTTTAATTTTAAACTTTCTACCCTCCACTCTTCGTAATTTTTTTAGTCATTTTCTCAAAAAATTTAAACAAGTCCCTACTATATCCTTTTTCCTGACTTTCCATTTGCATGCCCTGCTCCACGTTGTACGACTCTTCTAAAGTAACAGCTTTGTTAAAGTCCTCATCTTTATTCATAAAAGTTTTATAGTTGTTTATATGAATACAAAAGTACACAGAAACGAATACAGCATTATTTTAATCTAGAGAATTGTGTATTGAGCCCCATTTGTATGAGCGCCAATTTGTAATGGTTTATATCGTCTTGATGACGGAAACGAGACGTCAAGAACTCTTCACAAAAAGTAACATTCTTATATCAGTCATCAGTAATTTTTCATATTTAACTCATTGAGTAATCTTTGTTCAATGATGACATTGATATGCTACCATTGATATAAGTTTGTTGTTGTGTAGTATCTTGATCGAATGACAGTAAATATACAAAGGACGGACTCCTAATTTGAGCCGAATTTAAAGATACACCACCTGGTTCTTTAACACTCAATGGCATGCCCAAGTCACTAGTAACTAACAGATGTTGTTGAGAAACTGATTGAACAATATTTGGATCTAATTGTTATAGGTAGAGGCACATTCTTTGGAACATCCTTGGATAGTATATTTGTGTTATCGTCGGAAATTATTTTTGAATTAATGCTCGGTAGCTCATAGGTTGCCATAATAGGGAATCTCAATGCATTCACTACACTAGTTTAATATAACACACCATTAGAACTTAATGGTGGTAAATTAATATCAATGGATGGAATATGTGTATCTTGAAGAACATAAGTGTCGGCTAGTGCTGCCGCTGGAATATCTTGGTTTCTGATGGGCTGGCGTGGAAACAATGCATCACCAGCTTGTTCAGTAAATAACAATGAATGATTATCATTAACTTGTAGAAGTATATTACCACCGGCATTTGCTATAAGATTGTGAATAACCTGATTTTCTTCAGTGAGATTTAGTATAATCTGTTGCTGGTTACTTGCTGAATCGTAACTACTTAAATCACAAATTTTTGTGTAGCCAATTGGACAGGAACACTATCGCTTACACTAATATTAGTTGTATATCTGTAATGCTTTCTGTAATTGTTGGTCTGGTGAATGCTGCACCATTGTCAACTTGTAGCATTACATTATTAACATCGCCGGCTAAAGAAGAATCTACGAAGTGAAGGGTTTAATCATTTCATGGTATTAAGCCAGTTTCATCTATTGTAACCAACACAAAGGTACTATCAGATACTCCTTTTGGAACAGCTACAATTTGACCTTCATCAATATGGGTATGATTACCAGACAATTGCTAGGTATTACTCCTTTTTCGATGTGTGGAACATATACTGTTTCATTGGTGAACTGTTTTATTGACCTTTTGCAGGTGCTGATTTTAGAAGTCCTGATTGTGTTGAATGTGGGTTGCTCTTGTGACATGCGTAACTTCAATCCTGATGTTTTAATCTTTAGCAATTTTGTAAAACTTTCATAGTACAATCCTACAGATTTGGCAATGGTTCCATTCACTGAAGACATTTCTTTATTAACCATTTTTTTTGTGGAAACCTTGATTTTGCAATTGCTTCTTGTTTAGATTTCATTTCTCTGAAACTAGCACTTGCTTTAATTAAACAGCTGTTCCTGAACTTGTTTTCCAACGCAGCATCTTCAACTCCTATAAGCTTTTTGATAATTTCACCTCCTGCACCTTTAATAATAACAGTTCTTGGAGGGACTGCAATGTTATCTTGTTCCAGCTTAACCTTCTTTGAACTAGGTGGATATTCAAATTTATTTTGAATATGAACCGTTGAACGAATTGCACCTTTCATACATAAGGGGTTGAGAGTATTAGGAGATGCATGAACTGGTGAAGTAAATGCAGCTTATTTAGTGATCGATGAACTACGATGCTTACAAGATACTCTGGGAAGAGACAAAATACTTTTACTTCTAGAAGTGACACCTGTTCCGGGAGATTTTGTTATGCTTAGTGAAACTTTTTCTACTTTTCTAAAAACTCGAAGAGGCGTACGAAGAATTTCATCTTTGGAAGTGATAATGGCCATATGGGATTTTGGTGTACACCAGGAACTACTGGAAGAATGCCAACAGATGGTAAACTGCAAAACTTGCCTGATACCTCACGTGTACTAGTTGCTTTTATAATAGGGGTATTTTGTTGTAGAATATTAACTTTTTTATTTTTTTATTATCAAGTGTGTGTGGTTATCTATAGCATTGCTATAGTGTATCTTTAACTGAACACAAGAGTGCCCATTTTTACTTGTGCTACTTACAAGCACTAACCTGCTTACTGCTGGTTCAGAACTAGTTTCACTTGATAATTTGGAGACAGTACTTGTTGCAGGTACCACAATGGTTGAAGGCCTCATTAGCAAATTTTTTTTTACAATTTCTATGTTTTTTTGGTTACTGTCCATTAGGACAGCTATGTGTTTATTTGAAAGACTATATCGACTAATTATTAAAACTGCAATTTGTTTTACTTGTGTTTCAGTGATAAGTTTGTTGCGTTGCTTTATGAGAATACATTTTTAATACTGTTCTATCAGGACTTAAATGTGATTTACTAATTATTAATTTAAAAGGTTCAATTGACTGTCAAACAAGATTTTAGAGTTGGAGCATTTGTTATATTAGATTGTCCCACTCCTGGAGCTGGTAATGTCTCGATATTTTCAGCCATGACTACACCTTTAACTACTATAGGCATAGTATTGATATCACTAGCTACTTTCATCCATGGGTGCGGGTTCTGCTGCTTGTTTATTTATTGTTGATGTTTATGATCGGCAATTAACACTAGGGTTTACAATAGTGTGCAATATGATATGCAGTTTACTCCGAGGCAGAGCAGAAATAATAGATATTTGATTTGTGATTATTGTATTAGTTGTCCAGTTAATTGCAGTTTGTGCCTGAAATTGACGGAAAGCTATCTGCCTCACTACAAACCTTAAGTGCCGTTACTATTGACATAGCTTCAGGTTCGGCTAGGGAAGATTTATGTGCTGCTATAGATAATGAAGCATTCACTAAAGAGCACTCGTGCTCACTGAAATCTGCGCCAAATATAACAATAGGCTTAGAAAAGGAATTGTCCTCTTCAAATAAAAACGCTTTAGCATGAACTGAAGAAAAACGACCAATTGTAAGTAAACATGAATTTATTAAATCTATCACAACTGACGACGCAACATTCATGAAAGAAGTGTTATCAGTTTCAGATGATTTTATAAATGATAAAACTTGGAAACCTGTAAATGAAGATGCTTTTTTGCATGTAGATGTATCTGTTTCGGATTGTGTTCCACAGCCAACATTAAATACTTTTATGAAAGATGAAAGTATTGAGCCTGCTAAGGAAAGTCTTTTTTTACAAATGGAAATATCCAGCAGTCAACCTGAAATAAGTTTTGTTTTTACAGATACTGAAATACTTGTTAAGAGAAACGTTAATGACTTTGTTGTAGGAGTGCCCATAGATACTAAATCAAAAATACCAGCTCTTCCAAGGCGAGACTCTTGTGAAACAAGCGACGAAAAGCCAATTAATCCGAAACAGCAATTTGTTTGAACAGTCAAACATCTACAATTACATGAAAATTGAAGTTATTAATGACTCTTGAAAATAATGACTCCATTAATTTATTAAATGTAAATACTGATGTATTGAACAACAACGATAGTACTGAAACATACACATTAAAAATGCTTGAAAGTCAAAAACAAAGAATACCAGATGTAACAAAGCCAGCACAAATTCAACGCCAATTAATCAAACTATTTCCGGAAGTACATTTGATTCTGAACATTCAGAAATTTCTTTAAATTTAGTCTTACCTAGTACAGATTAATTTTCTAAAACCAGGACTGCTTTTACTAATATTAATATAATTCAATTGGAAATAATGCCGAAAATATTTTTGATTTAAGTTGCTTATTGTCCTTAGTGATAACCCAGAACGAAATTGAAGATTTTGGGACCCAAAATACAGGATTGTTTGAAAGTTCTACTGTTCCTGTATTGGATAACAATGTTGAATCTTATGTCAAACATGTGTAAATGTTTTAGCAAAAATATCTAACAAGGAATCGGGAGATTTATCTGGTTTATCCGCACTAACTGATGCTGCTTTGAAAGCTTTACCCAGTTGTGATGATACTTCTACAGAATCATCTGAAACATTGACACAATGCCATACTGAAAATCCCAATCCAACATTTCTAACACGTTTTAGCTGATGCCCAAGTAGAGATTGCTTGTGTACCGTCGTTATCTTCAAAAACCAGTTTCATTCACTAATTTTTCTATTGATTTCACTGATGTTAAAGATCTGCAAAGCACTGTCACTAAGCCAAAGAAAAATTTCCCTTCTAAAGAAGAACCCGTTTGTATAGAGCGATCATTAGATAAGGTTTTTGCAGAGGAATTCCGTTCAGCATGTAATAAATTTGCCAATGGTGCTATTATTTGTCATGCATCTATTGCAAGTACAAATTCTTCTAATACCAAGTAGTTATCCAATGAAATACCCGAGTACTCGAGTTCATCAAAATTGTTAGAAATTTTAACTGATCATAAGCCAAAACCAGAGACTCCAGTGGATGCAACAACTTTGAAAATTTGTAGCGCATTGAAACCACCAAGAACATTTCATGAAGCGACATCCGGACTAATAAAAACCGTTGTGCGCTTTCTGAACACATTATAAATAATGAAGATCACTCCATAGATTGGAATAATCCTAAAATCCTTGCCAAATCTCAACATCACAACAAAAGAATTATATTAGAAATGTACCACATTTACAAACAACAAGCAGAAATTAATAAAAAACAAGATACTCAAAAACTGAGTAACATTTATGCGTACTTACTACATTTACAAAACCATCGTTGTGAGCGTATCAAGCGTATAACATCCAATACTTATAATCTGGAACATACCTGTGTTTATTGACAGTTAACCATCTGTTTTATTTATTCTGTCAGTGCGGTTTGTTTCAAGCAAATGTTATTAACAAGTGACGATTAAAATTATATCCTTTTCCATCTTGACCAGCACGAGGTAATCGTCAAAAGACTGTTGTAATGTAGAAGTTATGTAAATTACACTTATATTATTGGTGATATAATCCATTGTTTTTAATATGTACTGTGATTTTAGAATTGTGATTTATACAAAGATGTAAGTAATCTACTGATGATTTCTCATTGTATCAACTTGCACTTTTAGTTTCCCTGATGAAGTTGTCCAATAGACAACAGCTTGGATAGTTTTAATAAAACATTTAAAATAAACGTAATAGTTTTAATAAGGTCGAAACCCCTTAATTATATTTTTAAGTACTGTGTGTGTGTGTGTGTGTGTGTGTGTGTGTGTGTGTGTGTGTGTGTGTGTGTGTGTGTGTGTGTGTGTGTGTGTGTGTGTGTGTGTGTGTGTGTGTGTGTGTGTGTGTGTGTGTGTGTGTGTGTGTGTGTGTGTGTGTGTGTGTGTGTGTGTGTGTGTGTTTATATATATATATATATATATATATATATATATATATATATATATATATATATATATATATATATATATATATATATATATATATATATATATATATATATATATATATATATATATATATATATATATATATATATATATATATATATATATATATATATATATATATATATATATATATATATATATATATATATATATTATATATATATATATATATATATATATATATATATATATATATATATATATATATATATATATATATATATATATATATATATATATATATATATATATATATATATATATATATATATATATATATATATATATATATATATATATATATATATATATATATATATATATATATATATATATATATATATATATATATATATATATATATATATATATATATATATATATTATATATATATATATATATATATATATATATATATATATATATATATATATATATATATATATATATATATATATATATATATATATATATATATATATATATATATATATATATATATATATATATATATATATATATATATATATATATATATATATATATATATATATATATATATATATATATATATATATATATATATATATATATATATATATATATATATATATATATATATATATATATATATATATATATATATATATATATATATATATATATATATATATATATATATATATATATATATATATATATATATATATATATATATATATATATATATATATATATATATATATATATATATATATATATATATATATATATATATATATATATATATATATATATATATATATATATATATATATATATATATATATATATATATATATATATATATATATATATATATATATATATATATATATATATATATATATATATATATATATATATATATATATATATATATATATATATATATATATATATATATATATATATATATATATATATATATATATATATATATATATATATATATATATATATATATATATATATATATATATATATATATATATATATATATATATATATATATATATATATATATATATATATATATATATATATATATATATATATATATATATATATATATATATATATATATATATATATATATATATATATATATATATATATATATATATATATATATATATATATATATATATATATATATATATATATATATATATATATATATATATATATATATATATATATATATATATATATATATATATATATATATATATATATATATATATATATATATATATATATATATATATATATATATATATATATATATATATATATATATATATATATATATATATATATATATATATATATATATATATATATATATATATATATATATATATATATATATATATTATATATATATATATATATATATATATATATGTATATATATATATATATATATATATATATTATATATATATATATATATATATGTATATTATATATATATATATATATATATATATATATTGTATGTTAATATGTTTGATGTAATATTGTGTATTTATAGATAAAGTAATATCTGATTGTAGGTTATGCTGTGTATGTTAAATTGATTTTACGTGATTATTCAAACATATAACTACAATACGTTTGCTCAAAGTAAATATTTATAATATGAGGTATTTAGAAAAATTTATGATAAGTTTTCTGTAGAGCTATTATTGAATGCTAATATAGGCATTAAAGGATAACCTGATTTATGTATTTTTGGTAATGCATCAAATCTTGTTGTGCTGCTGTAATTATTTAATTTTTTTTATTCATGTTCTGCGATTTGGTTTTTATTTTTCAATTTTTTTTTATAATTTTTAAGGATTCTTTTTGTATGGATGTAGTGGGATCTTTTTATGTAATAGGTATATTATTTTATCACTTTATATATCCTAATTTTGTTAATATAGTCTATTTTGGACATGGCCACTGTAATGTTACTTTTACCGGCTTTGGTAATATGAATATTACTGTTCCATTAAAATTTTACACTGAATAAAGTTTTTCCAAATGAATTATCTTTTTTTCTGAATGTTTATGAATAAAATTTGTTAGTATACTAGTAATACAACTTCTATATAGGTCTTTCTGGTTATTTAAATCATTTTGTAATATATTTTCAATCTCGGCTGTATGAAGTAGTTTCTAACAACCTTATGGTTGTTAAAAACTACTCCATTCTGACGAGGCTCAAAAAAGCCGAAACCGGTCGATCGATGGTTTTGTTCCCCTTGTGAAGCAATAAAGGTATTGTGTTGTTTATGGCTATACAACTATCAGCTTTATTTGTATAGGTAAATACGCTTTTATTATTTTCATAAAAGTTTATGTACGGATACATCTTATATATATACTGGGTGCCCTATTTCTTACACGTTGAATGGGTAACTTTGTTATTTGTGACATTAGAGAAAAGGTTAAATAGGGAAAGTAGTGCAGTTTTTAATGCCGAGTTTAGTCATGAAGAAATAATTAACATACAGGGTGTAGCAAAAGCATTATACCAAAATAACGAAATTTTGATCTTTTTTGTTTTGCTTCGTGGTTTATGTATTCTGATAGATACAGTAAAACGTTGTAGATGTTTTTTATATTATTTTAAAAGGAGAATAAGATAAACGTATTTGTTTTTACATGGCTTTGGTCATGTTCGAGTAAATAAGTGAGGTTATGTTTTTTTAAATGGAAACCATAATTGACGGTAGTTCTGATAGAAGGGCACTTTTTTCTCTTTTCAGTGATGTATTACAGTGTACATGTACTTTTTTAAAAAACTTTATGTTGAACATGTACCCTGTAATACATCACTGAAAAGAGAAAAAAATGCCTTTCTATCAGAACTACCGCCAATTATGGTTTCCATTTAAAAAAACATAACCTCACTTATTTACTCGAACATGACCAAAGCCATGTAAAAACAAACAAGTTTATCTTATTCTCCTTCTAAAAAATGTAAGAAACATCTACAACGTTTTACCGTATCTATCAAAATTAATGAACCACGAAGCAAAACAAAAAAGATTAAAATTTTGTTATTTTGGTATAACGCTTTTGCTAAACCCTGCATATTAATTATCTTTTCATGGCTGAACTCGGCATTAAAACTGCACTACTTTCCTATTTAACCTTTTCTAATGTTACAATAACTGAATTACTTTCCTAAATAAAATTTCAACACGAAACTCCTATGGTAAATGCAACATTTATTATAAATCTACTGGATTTAATTTAAAAAACCAAAATCAAAATTATCCTTCTCTTCCACACCTCTTTAACAAGTTATATACATCCCCTTTAAAATATCCCTTTAACAGTAACATTTCCAAGGTCAATATTTACACGTGATAATATATGCAATTAATTAGAAAAAAGTAATAGGGCTTCAACACATTTCTTACTCAATTGACGTTTCAATACGAGGTCATAGTAAAACTTGGACCTTTAATGCAAATTTCTGCACACAAGTATTTTAAACTGACCTTCTTGCCTAGTACAAAATATCAAAAAATTTACAGACCATGAATATTCTTAAACCTATAACTAAATTCACAAGAAATCTTGTAACACATATAAGAATAAAAATAAAAAAACAAACCAAATTACAATATTAAATTAAAAAAAAACTTTCCCCCCTTTTCGACCTCAAAATTATCGCTCTAGGTAAAAATAAAATCAAACTTTAAAGTTTTACTGGTTATGTGACAGTGATATACATACATACATGTGCTCTCTAGTTAAAGCCATACTATTAGTGTATATTAAGGAATTTAATTTAAAAAAGTTGTGGAAAACTAGTGATTATCTAAGGTATTAATAATTTTGATGAAAACTATATCAATTGTGTAACTGGAACTTGTATAAAATTGAAAAAAGTGTAAAATTATAATATTTTCTTCAGTTTAATTAAAGTAATATTCAAAGGTCAATTCATTAGACTTATCATTTGAATAGTAGATAATAATTGGGTTAATACCACAAGTGTTTATTGAATATTATCAATTATGTTTTGTTATAAATGTAATACAGATGATGATAACACTAAAACGATAGCTTGTGATAGCTGTAATGAGAATGTATGCATTACATGCTCTAATTTATCAGCTTCTGAACTTAAATGCATGCCCCTTAGAAATAGAAAATTGCGTTTTCTTTGTGACAACTGTGATAAAGGACTGGCACAACTTCCAATCTTAATTAAAGAAATTGCTGAATTAAGAAAAGAAGTCACTAACTTAAAAGAAGCCCAAGCTAGCCAAAACTCACAGCTTAAACTAATGTCACAGGAAAATGTGATAAGTGAAATAGTAGAGCGTCAAAACCGAAGAAATAATATTATTATTTTAAATGTTAAAGAGTCTACACATAATTTAAATAAGGACAAAAATATTGAAGATAAAAATACTGTGTCAACACTGCTTGTTGATTTTCAAATAGAACTGGATCATATTAAAACTTTTCGCCTGGGAAAACCAGTAAATGGAAAAAATAGACCCCTTAAGGTTATATTAAATTCTCCAGAAGATGCATTATACATTTTAAAAAATAAAAGCACGATCAAAGTACCAAGTATTAAGGTCTTTAGCGATCAAACAAAAAACCAGCGAGATTATTATAAATTGATCAAAGAACAATTGAATGAAGCAATAGCGTCCGGTGACAATACTAAAACCATTAAATATGTTAACAACAAGCCTACTATTGTCAATAAACCTACTCAACATTTTTTAAGAAGCTAAGCATGAATTCAAATATACAGTACAATACAGACATTATATATATGAATATACAAAGTATAACCAATAATATTGATCAACTAGTTTCACAAATAGTTTGCTATAGTCCTAATATAATATTATTAAGTGAATCAAGACAAACTGCTGGTATCTTAGATAATGAATTATATATTGAAAATTATAAGATGTGACTCACGAACTCGTAATACAGGTGGAGTGCTGCTTTATGTGAAGAACAATATACAATTTACGGTATTTAAAACAGTGTCATTAGAAATGAACTATTGGTGTAAAATAATAAAAGTTCATGTTGTGAACCAAAAATGGTTGATTGGTTGTATTTACCACTCTCCTAGTGCTTCTCACAGTACATTTATTGATAACTTGGATAGCTTGTGTGATGATGTGTTTACTAGAAACTGTAAGAGTGTATTAATAGGAGACTTTAACATTAATTATTTAGAGAATTCTTACTACACTAATAAAATTAAAAATCTTTTTAATATATATGGTATTAGTCAATTAGTATTAGAACCAACGAGATCTACCAATGTAAGTTCAACACTTATTGATTATGTATTAACAAATAATAATAATGTACTATCAATTGTTCATTCATATCCAAAAATTACTGATCATTCTGTAATATCTGTTAACATTTTCGATCATTTGATAACTGACAATACAATCTATCGATATTATAGAAACCTATCTGAAAATAATATAAATAACATTAACTTAAAATTAATTAAACATAACTGGTCACTTGAAAGCATAAATGTAGAAGAAGATTTGTGGAGGTATTATCGATGAAGTAAGTCCTATCCAAAAATATAAAGTGATAAATGGTTTGCCATGGATTGATAATGAAATTAGATTAAACATGAAAGAAAGAGATAAAATGTATAAACAATTCAAAAGTAATAGCAATAATGAAAGGAATATTCTGTGGGAAAATTATAAAAGATTGCGTAACACAGTTGTAAATTTGATAAAGATTAAAAAGACTAATTATTACCAGGAAAAAATTGATAAATATCCAAATAATCCTAAAGAAATGTAGAAAACTCTAAAATCTTTAGTTAACATAAAGAAAATTCAGTTAATACCTGATTGTGTAAAATTTGAAAAGAATGGCGAAGAACAAATTATTCGAGATCCTTCTGAAATAAAAGAGAAATTAAATGAATTTTTTATCAGCAGTATTGAAGAAATTGTTAAGGGTATTAAAAGCGACAATCAATGGAAAAGGACCAATTGTAATTTGTATGTTGAATTTAATAAATTTAGGTTATTGAATATGATTGAAGTAATTCAGTTAGTAAAAACATTAGATAACAAATTCAGCTTTCAAGTTCCTGTAAATAATAAAACCTTGAAAGCAATTTTAGATACTGTTGGCCATGTCTTATTACATTTTATCAACTCATCATTACGGCAAGGAAAAATTCCCAATATGTTAAAGATCAGTACAATATGCCCAATATTAAAAATAGATAATTCGATTAAAGCATCCGACTACAGACCAATTAATACATTACCTACACTAGAAAAAATTCTTGAACGAGCGGTATATGAACAGTTACTAAATCATTTTGAAAGCAATAACATTTTTTTTGTACACCAATCTGGATTTAGGCATAATCACTCTTGTGAAACAGCGCTTCAGTTTGTACTAGCAAGGGTAAAAAGGTGTATTGATAATAACGAGTATGTGTTAGCTGTATTCTTAGATTTGAAGAGGGCGTTCGAGACTGTAAACCACAATATATTGTTAAGCAAATTACAAACATATGGAATCAATGGAGTTGTACTGGATTGGATCAAGGATTACCTAAGGGACAGGCAACAAAGGTTAAATTAAAGATATTTATTCCGGTAATAGGATTATTCAGCATGGTGTGCCACAAGGAAGTATACTGGGTCCTCTCTTGTTTTTAATTTACATTAATGATATTGACTTGTATATAAATTGTGAACTACTTAAGCTATTTGCTGATGATACATTGCTCATTTGTAAAGGGGAACATTTACGCACGGTGATTGATAAAATAAACGAAGCTTTAGTGAATGTTAATAATTATTTGGTAAATAACAAACTAAAACTTAATGTAGATAAGACTAATGCTATGATATTGACCACTAAGTATAAATATAATAACATTAATATGAATGAGGTTAATATCACTATAGATAATATACCTATTGAAATTGTTACTGAAATGAAATATCTAGGCTTCATAATTGACAACTCATTCTCATATATGGGACATTATAAGTATATTTACAAAAAAATAGTTACAAAAATCTATTTTTTCTCAAGAATTTCAAAACATTTATCAACTCAAACAAAAATTACAATATATAATGCTATTATCAGACCTCATTTTGAGTATTGCTCGTCAGTTATGTTATCATGGGATGAGAATAAGATAGCACAACTTCAGAAGCTACAAAATAGAGCTATGAGAATTATTTTGCAATGCAGTAGATATACTCCAATCAGATATATGCTGTCCACATTAAACTGGTTTGGTGTTTCAGATTATATATTACTGAATACAAAGATTTTTATCTTCAAAATGGTAAATTATAAGATGCCACAGTACTTTAATAGCTTTATTACATACAATAAAGAAGTGCACAATTATCCAACAAGAGCATGTGATCATATATACATAAATAAAACTAATGATAGGATGTTAATGAAAGGTTTATTCTTTAAAGGAATTGATCAGTACAACAAACTACCTGTTGATATAAAACAGAGTTCAAATGTGCATTCATTTAAACATAAGATGATAGAGCATATTAAATCAACCAAATTAAAGTAGGTTATTATAAGTATGATTATTAATATTATTATAAGTTTATTATAAGTTTACTGTTACATGTTAATTACATATAACATTATGTTTGTATATTAGGATTTCCTATTTAAATAAATTCACTTACTTACTTACTTACAATTACCTGTGAACCATATACATGCAAAAATAGCTTGCATTCTTCATGGGACTGCTGCATGAAAGAACAAACCGCAAATCTAGATTCTCTCCCAAAATTCATGCTGCGATTATAAATTACTAAAATGTTCTCAATCTTCTAACATTCGGCAGTACGCTCAAACTTTTGCTGTGCATCAAAATTCTTCTACATAAATCTTACCTGAATTTGTGGCCCTGCACCAAAATTTCCTTCTTGAACTATAATTTGTGGCAGTAAACCATAACTGGTTTAAAGCCGACATTAATCATTTCAAATACTCATTACACATTTTACACAGCATGTGTAAAAGAACAAACTGCTATACTAAGCATTTATCATTACTTAGTTAAAAAAATTATAAAGTTCAAGAGAGCGAAAAACAAAGAGAAATCCTGAAATCAGTGTCCCGCTCGTTTTATACCTATTCCCCACTTCTAAAACATGGTCAAATTTTCTGAAGACTGTCTTGACATATTATTTTCAATTCCCAAAAGTACAGACATCAACAAGTTCAAGCTCTTTAGTTTCAAACCCCTCACATACACAAATCCACACATAGTCAAATTCTTTGTATTTTACCCTCAAAAGAAATTAGTAAAACCAAACTTCAAATTGTTATATTTTTAAATTTATTTCTTAGTAAAATCCCCTTCGAAGCCAACAGCATGAACACTTGTGTTACGGCCTTCCTAGTATTGGAAATATCAATGCTCCGACAACCTTGGTATAAACCCCAAGTAGAAGAAAACCGTCTAGAATACGCCTCCCACAACCTATGATTCCTATGCAATGCTAAACGTAAGAATTTTACAGTCCCTTGCATGTATGTTTCAGCCAGATTTGCTTGCGGATGTTGCAAACACCACCTTGATATCTTGTTGCTCCCAGTGATCCACAAACCTTTGATTATTGAAATATGCCGCGTTGTCGGCCAACACACTTAAATCGACCAACCTCTCTACAGTATTGTTCCAACTTGATAGTTTCAATTGTGTTGCATTCCCTCGTAGGATATAGCTTCATGAACTTAGAGAAAATATCAATTGTTATTAAAACATGCTTATTCCTTTTTCTACTCACTACCAAATTGCTCAAATAGCCAATCGCTATCAAGTCAAGTGGATCTTTTACCTTGATACTCTGTACAATATCCTAATTAGTGTGATTTTTATATTTCCCAAGAATACATACGTAACACAAGTTAATTACAGATTTAACTATTATTCTTTACTGCAAAGAATGTCTCTCTGAAAATCAACCACGATTTTCGTATTCCTATGTGACCATATCTGAAATGGAGATCCCGAAAAATTGACCTAGCCTGCTTCCGATCCACCACGTATACCTCCTGATTATTAATTCGTTTACATATGAATTTATTCACCATTATATAATTCTTAACTTCTTCTTAATCACCTACAATTCCTCACTCTGCTCCTGATTCCTTAAAATTTCCTCACGCCCATGTCCTGTAACAAATTATTTAACACCATCAAAATATCACATGGTTTCTTGTTCTCACTCTCCCTATTCGTGCTAAAAGCATCAGCTATAAAATTATTTCCACCTTTAATATATCTAATCTCGAAATCAAACTCTTGTAACAATAAGCCCCATCTATACACATTGTTGTTTTGAAAATCTGGTATTCATTAATGCACATAAAGCGCAATGGTCAGTCTCTATAACAAAATGCCTACCTATTATATAAAATATTAATTTACTAACACCAAAAACCACAGCAGCCATCTCCTTTTTGCTTATAGTATAGTTTAGTTCATATGGCTTTAGTGTTCTTGAATTAAAAGAAATAGGGACTTCTTCACTATCCTGAACTTGATATAATTTGGAGGCTGGAGCACAATCAGACGCGTCAGTACGTAATATGAAGCCTAAGTCAACCCTTGGATGCCTTAAAATCAGTTGTTCAGCAAAACTGTTCTAAAAGTTAAATATGCGTTTTTTACACAAGGTAAGTTGATATATATATTATAGGTTAAGGGAACGGTAGACCAAACAAGTATTTTAGTTTGATGTTCTCTTTATTTGTGATGTCTAGCTTTCGAAATTTGCTTCAATTTCTTATTCAGGACAGGACACTAAAATATAAATAACTAAAATAATACATTTAAAATACAATATTCAGATCTTACACAAACGTGTTATAGGTCAAATAAATAAAACGTTTAGCATACGTAAAAATTTTGGCAAATTACAAATACTCATGCGATTATATATAGTTACAGTTACACCCAATTTGAACACTAAATTATACTATCAAAATTTTTTCTTTCCACAATATCAAATGTCTACAATATCAACCAAACAATATTGGACTTTAAAATTGTCTGACAAAATTTCTTGATAGTACCGAAAACATATGCGATAAGAGGAACTTGTCAAGCAATTATTAAAATAGTCCTGTATGAAACATTAACTTCTAATATATTATGTGACTCTATTACTCATCCACGGCACCATCATACTCATGTAAATGTGGCGATGTCAGAAGGTAGGTATATATATATATATATATATATATATATATATTATACTCAAATTTAGACCAGGGTAGAAAATTAATTAATTACATCAAATAATTTTAATCACCGTGTATAAGGAATTTTATTAGATAATACGCGTTATTAAAACCGTGAAGCATAAAAATTCATTCGTTTCATTAAAAATAAGGGAATTAAATTATCCACTAGACGCTTTCTATAAAAAGAAGCAGTATTAAAATGCTCAACGTGTATTTAATTTAATTGTTCAAAGAATCAAATAAAAATTACGTGCAAAATTTATATTAATTAACTCAATTTTAAGTAACCGGTATTAAACAAAATGTACAAATAATAATTAATATTTAATTAGGATTCACTAAAAATTAAAGAGTAAAAGTCAACGCCGTTCATTATTGTTTTAATTGGAGTTAATTGAACCGTTAGTAACATATAATATGCATAAAAGCGTGTAAAAACCCAATAGTATTCAAATCGTAGAAGTGTTATTTAGAAGTATTATGTTTGAACACCTGCGTATTTTTAAAAGTCACGTTCTGCGTAAATTTTGTAGATAACAAATGGTTACAGAGAAGGTTGGAGAAACCGTCGCTTAATATTCACGGGAAATGCTAATAAAGTGAGTTATTTAACAGTCCACGTGGTCTGAAATAACTGATAGTAAAGAGTATCGATTTGTACCACTCAGAACAGGGTAGATAGAGACGGATAATATGTGCGGGACAGAGACACAGATGGTAAAAGGCGTGATTTGAGCAACGTCACGAGAGCGGCGATTGGTTAAAAATCAGATGCAGATATGAGAGATGTAAACGTAACGATTTCGATACAAAATTAATTAATTATTCTCGGACGTGGTTGCGTGCCGTGTGGAAAATTTCTGAGATTTTAACTGGCGCGAGTGCAAATTTAATAAGAATCGCGTGCCCGACTGTCGAGAAGGGAACCGAGAATGCGAAATTCTAAGAATTGTCCGTTTTGGGGACAAAACCGACGTACGGGCGGGCTCTTATATAAACCCGGACTTTAAACAGTTTCGCTCTCTTAGATTTTTGATGATTCGATGCTTTAAAAAGTGCTTTTAGATTTACGATTTTGATTTAATACTTTAAACAGTTTGCTCTTATATTTTGGTGATTATTGAACACTTTAAAACAGTTTGCTCTTTACGTGCTACGATGAAAGTTAGTTAGTGCATTTAGAAAAGAAGATACAAGGTAATAAAATCTAGTTATATTGGCGAGTATTACTGTACCAACTATCGAAATTGTAACGATAAATGAATAAACAAAAGTAGGCAGTTTTGGCGTATAGCGTGAAAGAAGTATGAATTTCTTTGCTATTTTCGGGGGTGTTAATAATTAACTGATTCGTAAACGTGACTGGATCCACGAAACAAGATTCAGATATACACAGATGAGTTCCGGAAAAGCCCTGAAACAACTTTAGATGAATGGTGGTGTAGAAAATTTTTATAGGCGACCAGTAATCCGAGGACCTAAACATAACCCAGTTGGAATGGTGTGATTAACAAAGGACGATGTACATTGGAGCCACGACTGTATTAATCTTCAGGTAACTTATGCTTTGTTGTTCGATTTTTGATGTTTTGGTGTGTGTTGAATAACTTTATAATTTATTTACTTAAAATGGACAGTAGTGAATTTGTACTAACAACAAATTTTTAATTTTAAGGTGAAATTTTCTTGTTTAAGTAGAAAGGAGTATTTAGTATTTATGTTCTTGATTATGATGAAAATTTGGGTATGTCTTTGAGCTCAATTAGACGAACCTGGTTAATTAACGTAAAAGGGTGGGAGATGCTCCCTTTGTACTCAGACTCAGGTCTGCATATATTGTTATATTAATTAGTAGGCATCCTACAAGGACTTTAATTCTGGATGCACATTAAAATGATAACAAATTTAATCTTGAAATTTTCTGATACTGAAATTTATGCTGAATTTTAATTTTGAAATTTTAATGTATTGTGAATATTGATGTAAATAGAGTTAACGTTGGTGTTTGTGGTAGGAATGTGTTTGTTTTTTTTTGAATGAGGATGTAAGTTATCTAGGGGAGCAGCCGAGGCGGAAAGAGGACAGAGGTGATTATCAGAAGAGAATCACAGCAAATCGTAGCGCCCAAAAGTGAGGCTCGAGTTCAAAATAAAATTTCTTTTTGTGATTTTATTCCAGGAAAATGGTGAGTTTTTGTACATTTCACAGCAGTTTATGACGCCCAATCTGTGGGGCTCGAATGTTTTTTTAGAGAAGACCATTCACCTGTTGAAAAGGTTTCACAGCAATATATATATATATATATATATATATATATATATATATATATATATATATTACTTAATTTGTTAGTGTCCGATTTTTTGTTCATCCGATTTGTCTCACCATTAATAAAACACATTTCCAGAAATTTCTTTTTTGTCAAGTTTACTTCTCTAGCTAGAATCTTTACTCCATCAAAATCAATTTTATGTCCTAATTCGAACGCATGTGATGCTAAGGCACACTGCTCAGGTTTCAGTTTGACATCACTTTTATGTAACAAGATCCTTGACTTCATAATTTGTGACGTATGCCCTATATAAGATTGTAAGATTGTACACAATTGCTACAAGAAATTTTGTACACTACACGTGATTGTGCGCATGCCGGTAACCTAGATTTCAATCTACTAAAAATACTCCCTTCTGTTTTTGTGTACTTTTTTCCTATAACAATATCTTCTGTTTTGAAAATGTTAATCAGTTTGTCAGTTAAACATCCAATCTGAGGTAAAGAGATGTATTTAGTAATTAGCAAATCGGTTGGATGTTGTCCACTATTTTTATCACTATTAATTTTTTCTACCATTGCCCCAGTTTTTTATTTATTTTATTGAATTGAAAAACGATCTTATTAACCAAAGATCTCGGGTATCCATTAGTAAATACGAAAACTTTTGTTAATATATGTCGGATGGCAAATAGTTCTAATTCTGTGTGCCATTTGTTTGATGAAATTAACTTTTACCAACAATGGATGATCTGATTGAAATATATATATATATATATATATATATATATATATATATATATATATATATCTCCCAGATGACATGGGTTTTTGATACCAATACTTCGTACGTTATACAGGTATTATTTTCTATTTTTTTTTTATTTACTGCTACTATTATTGTAGCTTTACAAATGTTTTTAGTACAATGCAGTTTATTATACTAATAATGCGTTTAGCTTCGAAATTAAGGTTCTAAGCGGAACTACGTTTGTATATTTCCTGGAAAAAGAAGTTTCAATTGAATTGCATTTTTATATTATAAAGGAGGGCGTGTGTCTGTGTTAATATTTATATCATGATACGTAATCAAAATAATCCTAAAATAATCAAATCTCCTAGGGTAGAATATGAAAATGAAACAATTATTGTTTCTTCCTAGCTATGAATCATGATTTATTAGTACCAAAAAGTATAAGTTGTATAAATTATATTCTTCTTTATGAGACTGCGTTACAGAATTTACTTCCAGAGATCGAGAATTGGACAAATTAATATAACTTTCGGATTGGCGATTTGTTCAAAAAATCTTTTGCTTTTCTGGGTTTGTCGCTGCGTGTTTGTGCATGTGCAGGTGATTTGCAAAGCGTGTAGGCTGTTAATTTTAAACTGGTATGTGCAGTTATATAAAAAATAATATTTAGGCTATTTCTGAATACCTGTACACCTCGGCTATGAAATTTTTGTAGCAACAAGCCGCTTCTTGGTATGCAAAAAGGCAATTTCACAATCTTGGTATACAAATAATTATTAGATAAGATGGTTAGGTGAAATTACGCTTATTGAATTTGTTTCTCTTAGTCGTGTCTGTAACTTAAATATTTATATATTTGTAAGTGTCTATACCTCTACAGATTACAATAAACAAATGCATAGTAATATTCTCCATGGAAGCACAAAAATCTAATTCTAGTTCCTCTTTATTAATCTACTTTCAAAGATCATTTTTCTATTTAATACGAATAAACAAAATATGAATCAGAATCAGTATAATGAATTTTATAAGCATGGTATAGTCGGGGGGGTTACAGAACGTCTAAACTTAAAAGAATAAGGAAAGTAATTATTTATAACATGGAGATATTTTTCGTTCTTCTCAATAACTTCACTTGAAAATAGTATGTACACTCGAAGGATTTTGCGTTCAAAAAAGGGAGTTAATTATTGTTTATTATCCTTGTAGAACAAAAAACCTCATCCGCTTTTATATATGAAAAATTCTACATTTTAAAGCCTATCATATTTCACATTAACACAGTGGGAAAAATTGTTTTCAAATTGCGTTATTCTAAAAAATATTATTAAAATTTAAGATCCATAACACCGAATTTTTTAAAATAACCAAAATAAGAAAAAGTAGTAATGCTGAAAAATGACATTTGCATCAAACGATGTAGTTTAATTAAAGTCGTACTTTATAGCAAAATTATAAAGCGCTTTGCTGACAAACGTTTAGGTTCAAAATTATTCTCGATTTGTCACTCACGGTAAGTTCCTATAATAATTAGATCATAAATCATGTCCTAATAAAAGTCAATGATTTACATGTATACATTTTCAATTTTACAGACTACTGTTATGTAATCAGATTGGTCACTCTTAAGTTATATAGTTTAGAGTACAAGTTGTCAATAGAGAGAGACCGGTGACGGTAATTGTGACAGTATGTAATTGTGTGGCTTAAGAACATGTTAAGAATAAAGAACCTGAGTAGATGTGGTTTTATTCTTTTAAATAATAGAGAATCGGGTATATAACATGGCGCTGCGAATATAGGTCTAATTAGAAACCAGAAACTGTATTAGTGAAAACCAACAAGAATCCTGAAGTCTAGAATTTATAGGTTATGTTAACCTCGTGGTTACAAAAATTTTATATTAACAATGGCAATGCAAATAGCTAATTTTAATGTACCAATTCCGCTACAATTAACAGGTAACCTTGCAGAAAACTGGAAAAGTTTAAACAAGCATATAACATTTATATGGAAGCTACGACTTATAACCAATTGCCGCCGCAAAGACAGGTTGCTATGTTATTAAATTTAATTGGGCAAGAAGCAGTTGAAGTACATAATACTTTCAATTATAAGAATACGGAAGATGCAAAAAACATCGATAAGGTAGTAGCAGCTTTTCAAGAATATTGCAATCCCAAGAAAAATATTTTGCATGCTCGATATTTATTTTATAAAAGGGCTCAGGTAGAACTAGAAAGTTTTGATTTATTTTATACGGATGTCAAGAAACTAATTAGTGATTGTGAATTTAGTGATAAAGATGAAATGCTACGTGATAAAATTGTATTAGCATCAAATGACAAGGAAACCCAAGATCGTATCATACGTAAAGGTGAAATTACATTAGCAGCAGCAGTAGAAAGTTTCCGGTTAGCAGAACTTCAGCGAAGTCAACTACGTGATATGAAAAAGAAGCGGTGGACGTAATAAAAGAAATGTTGGTGCAAAACCCAAACAAAATGGAAATAACTATACTGAAAGGAGTAATATGGTTCCAAGAAAACCGCAACATTATTATAATAATAAGTTTCAACACAATAATAACAGTAATTTTCAGGTTAGGGGCCAAGAGCAAATAAATAAATGTAAAGCATGTGGGCTAAAGCATTTTCATAAAGGCAAATGTCCAGCTCAAGGAAAAAAATGTAATAATTGTGGAAAATTCAATCATTTTAGTTTTGTTGTTGGAACAAAATAAATGCGATTGAAACTCAAGGTAGCGATGAACAGGTAAATTATTTTTGTGATACAATCAATAACAAAGCAATATGTATGTTAAGTTGGACACAAACTATTAATGTTGAAGGTGTTGATATTAATTTTAAGCTTGATTCAGGCAGTGAGGTAAATATTTTACCTATTGATACAGCAAATTTATTGATAGACTATTTAGGCAAAGAGTTAGAGATATATGATTGTAGATTAAATTTAGAAACGTATGGTGGTTCAAATTTAGAAACAATCGGTTGCACAAAATTAAACTTAAAGGTTAACAATAGAAATGTTAATGAGGTGTTTGTGATAGTTCCACATAAAGCCAAACCCTTATTAGGTTTAGAATGCTGTAAAAAACTCAATTTAATTGAAAGAAAAGAAATTCAGTTGGTAAAAAAAGAGTTGTCAAAGAACTCTGTGATTAATGAGTATAAAAATGTTTTTCTAGGTATAGGATGTTTTCCAAATAAGTATAGTATTAAATTAAAAGAAGGTTATTTAACAAAATCATGTCCCCCTCGAAGAATTCCTATAAATTTGAGAGATCGTTTAAAGAAAGAATTAGATAGATTAGAAAGTTTAGGGATAATTGTAAAAACAGATGAAACTTCAGAATGGGTTAATCAATTGGTAGTTGTTGAAAACCAAACAAGGCGTTACGGATATGTCTTGATCCAGTAGAATTAAATAAATATATAATTAAGGATTACTGTTTAATACCTACATTAGCTGATTTAGCTGCAAAAATAGGTGATGCAAAGTATTTCTCGGTTTTAGATCTCAAAGACGGATTTTTGCAAATCCCGTTAGATGAAAAAGTTCAAAGTTATGTACTTTTGGAACAATATATGGTACTTACAAGTACAACAGGTTAGCGTTTGGTCTTTCCTGTTCTGCAGAAGTCTTTCAAAAGTTTAACACTACTATGTTTGGAGATATAAAAGGAATTTTCATTTATATCGATGATATTTTAATTTTTGCTGATTCTATAGAAGAGCATAACGAAATTCTTATTAAATTATTAGAAAGAGCTTCTAAATATAATATTAAGTTTAATGAGAGTAAATTTCAGTTTCAAGTTGAGTCTGTAAAGTATCTAGGGCATATTTTGAAAAAGGCAAAATGAAGCCAGATGAAAATAGAATTAAAACAATTTTAGAGTATAGTATGCCAGCAAATGTAAGTGAATTACAAAGATTTTTAGGATTAGTTGGGTACTTGAGAAATTTCATTAAGCAATTTGCAAATTTAACTGAACCATTAAGACAGCTTTTAAGAAAGAAAAATTAATTTGTATGGAATCAATCTCATTCAGATGCCATAAATAAGTTAAAAGAGACTATAACCAATTACCCAGTTCTACAAAATTTTGATAATAAAAACCTATTGTAATTCAAACAGATAGTAGTAACACTTCTGTAGCTTGTGTTATGTTACAAGATAATAAGCCTATTTGCTACGGTTCAAAATGTTTAACACAAACTGAATTAAATTATGGGATAATTGAAAAGAATTTTGGCAATTTTATTTGCATGTAAAAGTTTCACCAATATATTTACGGTAGGAAAGTTGTGATTCAAACTGATCATTTACCATTAGTAAATATTATGAAAAAGATATAAATAATATACCCTCCGTAGGTTACAATGTATAAAACTAAAATTATCAAAATATGAAATAACAGTTGAATATGTTAAAGGAAAAATAATTTAATTGCCGATGCCATATCAAGAGCTCACCCAAAATTTGTAGTGATAATAAAGAGCCGATTGATTTGGATGCTAATGATGTTGTTCATTCTATAAATATGAGTGACGAACGACGTTCGAATTTTGTACATGAAACGTTAAAGACGAGGTGCTAGGCGAAATTATTAAATTTCACAAAATGGATGACCACAGAAACATCAAATAAAAATGAACTTAAATTTTTTACAATGTTAGGGACAAGATATCTGTAGTAGATGGTCTAGTTTTTTGATCATAGAGTAGTTGTTCCTTCTTCATTAAAAAGGAAATGTTAGAATCACTTCATGAGTCACATCAAGGCATTTTAAAACAAAAGCCAGAGCGCAATCATTATTATATTGGCAAAACATAAACAAAGAAATAGAAGAATATATTAAAGTATGTAGGGTCTGTGAAAATTCAATGCTAGTAATATCAAAGAACCATTAATTAGTCACGAACTACCCGATATACCTTTTCAAAAAGTAGGATGTGATATATTAGAACTTGGAAATAAAAATTATTTGGTGATGATGGACTACTATTCAAAATGGATAGAATTAGTGAAACTGTCTAGTAAAGACTCTGTTGAAATTATTAAGGCGTGTAAAGTAATATTTTCAATTCATGGTATTCCACTTATAATGATTGCTGACAATATGCCATTTAATTCATATTCAATGAGAAATTTTGCAAAATCATGGAATTTTCAAATAATTACATCTTCACCAGTGTATCCAAAAAGTAATGGTTTAGCTGAAAAGGCTGTAGGAATTTGTAAGAAAATTCTTAAAAAATCCGAAGAAGCAAATTGTGAAAAAGAAAAAATGCTCTTAGAATACCGAAACACACCAGTGTTAGGATCAAAATTTTCACCTGCTCAATTATTAATGAGTCGTGCAACAAGATCGATTATACCAGTCTTAAATAATTCATTGAAACCCAAAGTAATTAACAATTTTAAAGATTTTCTTTTGAAAAAACAAAAAAGAAATGAATATTATTACAATAGACATGCTAAAAAGGGTGTTTGTTACAATAACCATGATAATGTAGTATTTAGGGACCACAAAAAGAAAATTTGGAAACCTGCACGGATTGTCTCTAAATTTGACAAAACACCACGATCTTATAATTTAGTTGATGAAACGGGTAAGGTAAAGAGAAGAAATACGATTGATATTCGCCCGTCTTATAATAAGTTAGATATGTATAGCACAGGTGATGATACTAATGTAAGTACAGACAACAATCACTGGTATAATTGTATTTCTACTAATCAACCAGATACTAAGAATATAAGTAACAATGTACAGGATGAGTTCAAACAATTGGTACCATCAAACAAGGCATACACTACTAGGTTTGGTCGTGTAGTACAACCACCCAGTAGATTAAATCTGTAAAAAATATATATAACTTGTTTGTTAGAAAGGAGGATGTTATGTAATCAGATTGGTCACTCTTAAGTTATATAGTTTAGAGTACAAGTTGTCAATAGAGAGAGACCGGTGACGGTAATTGTGACAGTATGTAATTGTGTGGCTTAAGAACATGTTAAGAATAAAGAACCTGAGTAGATGTGGTTTTATTCTTTTAAATAATAGAGAATCGGGTATATAACAACTACTGTATTACTTCAAAGAACGCTAAACGCAATTTCCTCCTTCAAATTAGTCACGTAATATTTTAAACGTGAACCAATAATGTCTTATGGAAAAGCAAATACAGCAAGCGCCTGTTCAAACTCCCCTCCCACATACTAGTCAATCGAACAAGTAAAGCTTAGTTGTTGTGTACCTGAAATAACAAACGACTTCAAGGAGTACAACGTTGCCAATTCTCCGGACGTGTGGTTGTGAATACCATGACTGCTAGATATACGGTCTCGATATACACCCGGCGAATGCAGTGCCTCTGCTGTAAAAACGTTGAACTAAAAATGTATATATTTTTTTGTTTTGCAGCCAAGGGACGTCCACCCTAATTTTGCTAAATGACATGTTTAGCTCTTACAAAGGTTCTCCAAAAATTTAACATGCTAGAAATTCGGCGTCTGTATACTGGACGTAGTATTTCAGACGGACGTTGGATGTAATGTAAAGTCATAATCTACGGACGTTCGGTTGATGGTGGGTTGTATATATTTCAAAATTTACTTTAGCTAAATTCTTTTAGTTTTCCTTTTAGTGTTCTGTGTGACTGGTAAATGACTAATATTTTTATTGCTTCCCTAATGTAAATGTTTAATGTTTTTAGCCCAGCTCCCTGATTTTGTATTTTGGGTATACCCGTAACCCAAGTTTAGTCCGAGTCATGGGTTCCAGCTGTCGTTTGATCCTCTAAACCACACTCATCTGTCCTTGACCTGGAAATTCCAAATCCTATTTTAACTATTTTGGCTGGCTACCGTGGTATGTCGGTTGAGTCACCTAGATCCCCGAACAACATGCTTCGGGTAAATATTAGAAGAGTACCAATCATTATAAAACGACAGCTTTGCTAGTTTACACTACGTTTTATTTAATCGTAGATACTGGATGGGGCACTACATGCGAACTATTCTCTGGCATTTAAACCACAAGTAATATAGAAAATAATTCTTAACAAAGTATATGCAGAATGATTAGTGCTATATCTTTAAAAAACTAAGTGTCGTAATCAAACTTGGTATTTTGTAAATAGAATACTCTGTTTTTTATGCATATTTGAATTATAAATTAAAAACAATCTGTTTTTTAAAATGCCCATAGCCCTTTTTATGATTGTGTTTGAGATAAATCAATTTTAAGCAAATTTAAGAATGTACGCCAAAATAAAATAACTGAATTTAATAAGAATAAACAAATTCGTCTTTTACCAACTGATTAAGAACTTTTGTTCATATGCGTTACTGTAATGATTACATAAATTTATTATAGTGCTGCGAGATTAAGTTAATTAAGAAAATATCATCGTAATTTTTTGAGGATAATACTTGTACTCTTAGCGACTACGTCAAAGTAAATTATTGTGCCAGCTTTTACAAGTTTTACTGTAGCTGCGAGTGGTGAAGAGGATCGTATAATCAGCTTGAGAATAAAGAACTGTTATCGCAAATAGAGTTTTGTTACATTTTTGTCAACTGCTGGAATTTTAGTGGGGATAATAACTTTAGAACGATTTCTATTTGCATGCCATAAATTCATAGTTAACAGAAATTGGATAGCGACATCCTTTCTTTCTTGAAGGGGGTTTAAGTCAAACATTGCGGAGAGCTTGGCTAAAAATTTTGAAAAGTTATAAGAACACCTAAAGAAGCAAGACCAAAACTCTGCAAGCCTGGCAGCAAAATAAGAAAAGAAATTACAGGAAATTCCCGCAAACTTGGGATATTCTATACTTAGAGACGAGTTTGAATTAGCATTAAAGGGTCTGAAAAATGGTAAGGTGCCGGTTACAGATAAGGTGCAAGCAGAAACTCTAAAAGCTGCTGGACAAGCAGTAACAGAACGTCTCTTCCAACTTGTAAGCTATATGTATGAGACAGGCAAGATACTCAAAAATTTCAAACGTAACATTATAGTAACTATACCAAAAAAGAAAGGCGCAGATAGTTGTAAAAATTTTCCAACGATAAGTTTGACAGCACACGTGTCAAAAATATTAACTAGAATTGTACAAAGACGAATTGAAAAACCAGCTGAAGAAATATTAGGAGAAGATCAATTTGGTTTAGGCGAAACATGAGAACACGGGAGCCTATTTTAGCTCTGAGAGTGGTAATGGAGAAAACAATAGAAAAAGGGAAAGCGTGTATATAGGGTTTGTAGATCTGGAAAAAGCATTTGAGGATGTAAAATGGAAAAAATGTTTGAAATACTCAAAAAGATTGGAATGAGTTATAGGGATAGACAAATACTACATAGCATATACCAAGAGCAAACAGCAGTAATAGAATTAGAGCAAGAACGTAGAGAAGTAAACATTAGGAAAGGGGTGAGACAGGGATGCGCCCTATCTCCATTAATTTTTAACTGGTACATTGAAGAGGCAATGAACACTATCAAATGCAAGAAGACATTTGGAATTACTATGCAGGGACAAACAATTGATATGCTTAGATTTGCAGATGATATTGCGGTATTAGCATCTATCAAGGAAGAGTTAGAAAGCTGCTCTTAATGAAATGGAAACGGTTTTAACAGAGAGATAGGTATGGAAATTAACAAAAATAAAACTAAAGTACTAGTATACAAAGGAGGGGAAAATAAATCAAAAACCAGAATACAAATAGGTAACAAGAACTTACAAGAGGTTCAGGATTTCTGCTACCTAGGAAACTAAATAATGCAAGATGGGAAAAGCGCAAAAGATATAAAACAAAGATCAGCACAAGGTCGTGCTACATTTAACAAGAAAAAGCAACTACTGTGTTCAAAGACAACAAACAGAAACAGGAAAAGATTGCTTAAAACATATGTGTGGAGCACAGCACTGTACGACTGTGAAGCCTGGACAGTAGGAGAAGCGGACAAGAAAAATGTAGAAACATTTGAAATGTGGTGCTATAGATGTATGATGAAGATATCATGGACAGACAATGTTAAGAACGAAGAGGTACTAAAAATGGTAGGGGGAAAAAAGAAATATGTGGAAAACGGTAAAAAATATGAGACTAAGAATACTAATAAACATGTTTTATTATTTGTAGTGTTTATAATTATGTAAATATAAAGTTTGTGCAAATATGTAGATATGTATATCATAATATAGGATTATTATGCTGAGAATAAAAAAAATATAAACTTTAAACAATTCAATGAATGTTAAGGACACTCTTTAAATTAAGCATAAGTGTAACTAGACAAGGTGGACCACGAGGAACTTTATCGATCTATTATGGGAAAACTATAATTAGAAAAAAGAATCTGAAAATCTGTGGTGCTCTACTGACAATTGCAGATTCGAAAATAATATTTTAATATAGTGTCCCCCAATGACTTTTCAGTATAATACCAAAATTTCAGAATATTTTTCCCATAATCCATCGAAGGAGTACTTTGCGTGGACCACCCTATAATTATATGTATCCAAATTTTCTTTTGCAATAATTTACGTAGCGCTCAACCTCTACCCACAATGTGATGTGATTCAAAAGAAAACCACATACACAGGATTGTTTGTTACCCCTGCAGCATTATATGAGTTCGAGATTAAATTTGATGTATTTATTATATTATGGCTCTGACCCTAATTATTTATTAGAACTAACCCTGTAGATGTGAATTTTATAGAGAAAAAATACTAAGGGTAAAGTATAAAAGTCACCTCAGTATGGAACTTTGTGCTAAATTATAGGCTCTATTTGACAATGGAAAATATTTGTCTAAAATCAAATTTTGCATGTATTTCAGAGTAGTTGCTACGATATGTTTCCAGAACTGCAGCTTCCAGAGCTGTGGCTGTGATATGTTTCAGAACTGTGGCTATGGCGCGTTTCTGAACTAAACTAAGATGCATTTCAGGAACCTAATGTTGAAACACTTCAGAAACATAACGAAGATGCACTCCATAAATGTAACAGTGGAAATGTTTCAGAAATGTCAACTAGAATGCATTTCAGAAACCTAAAAAGGATGCGTTTCATAAATGTTACTGTGGTATTGTTTCAGAAGTGTAAGGTTGATACAATAACAATGTTACGTTACAAAGTATGACATTAAGGGGTTTCTGCAACATTACTTTAATGGTTCTGTTTATGTTTCAAGACACGTTTTATGTTTCACAAATGCAGCATCTGTTACATTTCAGAGATGCATCAATGCTGACTGTGTAGTGTTTACATAACAAAAATTCTTAGTTGCCGTATGTTCAGTATACATCTGGGTTGGTTACCAATATTAATCTAATTAGCATCCATGTTGGTCTATGTATGAAAAAGGATTACAATAAATAATGTTAAAAAACTATTATACAAAGCTAAACAACGATAACCTCAATTTCAGTACTTACTAAACTCACAATTTTTTTATTTTATAGTAAATGAATTATATCAATGCTTGTACTTTCTCTAGGTTACAAATACGTTGAGGTTAGTTTTTCTGATACAATCAATTGTGGTCTAGAACTGAAAGAGGAATTCAATAAATAATATTAAAAAAATATATTGCTTAATGGTTATTGCCTTAATCAAACCTTTCACATTTATTTCCTGTTTCTACTAAAATAGATAAGTAATCATGATAATAGTCCATCAAGTGCTTGGAAATTGAAATAATTTTTTGTGGTGTTGAATTTGCAGATGACAAATGTCATTTAGGGTGGGTTGTAAGTAGGGTATTTATGACAGTTCTGGGCCCACATTTCCTCCCAAAACCCTCATTTGCTCCCAAAACCCTCATTTGCTCCCACATTTACATGTAAATCCCCATAAGGAGGAAATGTGGGAGGAAATGCGGAGATGTAAATTCTCATAAGGAGAAAATGTGGTGGAGGGACTCCTAGGAGGAAATGCGGAGATGAATCCACATAAGCTCCCACATCTGGACCCAATAGTTTTCTTCGACTAACCATTTTTCATCTTTCGAGATAAACCTATCTTAGCATCCGCATTTCCACACACAATCCACATTTGCACCCAAATCTGGACCAAATAGTTTTCTTCGTCTAATCAATACATCTTTCGAGATAACCCTACCGTGTTTGGTATCAATGAATATTAGAATTTTCTCAGCTACCCGAATCTCTAGTAATTTTTTAGATTGCGCCGCCTCCCAGAAAGCTACCCCAATTTTAATATTTTCTGCCGATAAAGATTTTATGACCGTCCATATAAATTTTTTTATACATGTGATACATTAAATTAGTCTAGAATTTTACACAGAATGCGAATCTGCAAACAGATTTAAAATCGGACCATCCCTTACAAAGTTACTCCTTTAAAGTCTCAAACCTCTAAATTTTGCTCTTTGCTCCCACATCTGAACCATATAGTTTTCTTCGGCTAGTCATTGAATCTTTCGAGATAAACCTATCTTGTTTGGTATCAATTAATATTAGAATTTTCTCAGCTACCTGAATCTCTAGGAATTTTTTAGATTGCGCCCCCGGAGCTACCCCAATTTTAAGATTTTCTACCAGCAACGATTTTCTGACCGTCCGCATAAATTTTTTTATACATGCGATACATTAGATTAGTATAAAATTTTACACAGAATTTGAATCTGCAAACAGATTTAAAATCCAATTACCCCTTACCATTTTACACACACCTTCTAAATTACAACTTTCCTGCAGCTCATACCTAAAAGAGAATCTAAAAACCATTCTTAGAACTTTTTATTACAGACAATTTTTACTAATACAGTTTAAATTTTGTAAACCACATTTCTAAATACATATTCAAAATTTTTATTTTTAACCTAGAACTCCTCAAATCGGTTTATACTTATTAATATTTATTTCTAAATAGAGCACCTTTTCCAAAGACCAACCGGACCCGCATGTTTCAAATTCCTCTGATTTTGTTCTTATGGTTTCGCTTAAGACCTCGTACATATTTTCCAGATTACTAGAAGAGGTTATAACCATATTTTTTGTGTTAAAGGATTTCACATCGGTAGTCTCTTCCACCATTTTGGTGTAAACGCCGTAGAGTTCGCAATAGACTTTTATTGCTGTATGTTGTATTCTTTTTTCATTAATTAATCGAATAAATCGCTCTTTCTGCTTCCAAAGAAACTCGGACACTCCATCGTCGACACTAGCGTTCTTTATGCGATAGCTAGCCATACGGTTGTTAAACGCCGTGCTAACCATTTCTACAGCATCGTCACTAGTAGCGGTAACTAATGCATTTTTATGTCTGTTGCTTCTCAAGTGTGCGGCATAGGTAGTCTTTTCCATTTCGAAATCGCATACTTTACACATAATTCGTGGTTGTTTAGCACAAGTCCCTTTAACAGCTGGTGGAGCTGAACGTTTAAGACTTAATGACATACCGTGCTGTTTTTCCTTGTGTCGCTGTAAGCTGTCCATTCTCGTAAAAGCGATACCGCAAGACTCACAGTTAAAGTACTTTGCTGCGGACGGATGTATAAGCTTAACCGTGGACGATGTTACACCACGACATTTGTTCTGGTGCCGTTTTAGAGCATTTTTCCAGGTATAGGAAGCACCGCAAGTGTTGCACTTGAAAACGTTTGCACGTACCATTTTAGTACAAAACAAAATCCGCACTATAGTACTTTGGTGATACTTGTAAGTGAACTAAGTTATAACTAAAGAGCTTACTCTTGCGTACCTGCTTTATGTACCCTATAGAATGCAAACCGAAGGTTTCCAAAGACAGCCGAACGAAGTTGAGGGTTCAGCGGGGAAACTAAATGATGTCATCTTTTACCAATCCTTGCTGCTCGTCCAGTACATTTAGCACCAATGCATGCGCCTGGTTCGCTTCGTCCATGCTGCGAATGCAGTTAGTAGAAACACCGGAAAACGTCTTCCATGTTATACAGGTCGGCAATCGCATCGCGTGCATATTAAAAAATCCAAAAGGGTGGTAGCACACGCACACAAATTGGCTGCAAGTCGTGCGGTAGAAGATGCAGTGCTACTATAAACAAAAACTTAATAAAACAGTTTAAAGCTTTACTAAGGGAATACCAAACTTGTTGCCTACAGAATACTTACTAATAAAACAATTTAATTTTAAATAATTTTTACGTCATATTTTCGGAAATGCCAGGCTTGAATATTTTCTTTGAAAACAATCGAAGATTGTCGAAGACACTCGAAGAGTGCACAAACGCGGTCGCTAAACCAATTAGCATTAATACCGAGTATTCCGTACTTTCGTAGGTTGTTCATTTCCTAGAACCAAATCTTCCGCATAGCGGTCGGTATCACGTAATTATTTCTAGAACCGGCAAGTACTCGATATCGCCCAAATAGAGAATTAGATGCTCGATGTCCGTCAACCACCGATTCCCTCGTAAAAGGTAGAAAAAACTCGGTCAATCATCCATTATACTTCGACTCACCCCCATTCTGATAATTTACAAACATTTTTCAAACGAGAATGGACTGAGAATTTTTAAACCTCCGAGGGATCTTTAAGTCGTGATCAATTACACATCCGAGCTACCCGTAAACTAACATATTTTGTAGCAACAGTACACTGTATAATACATGCATACCCCTCCTTTGCGCTACTGCTATTCTTGTAGTTGCTTGAAAAAGTCAGTCGCCCTTTTTACGGCTAGGGCCGCTAAAAAGCACCATTCCATACTTTCTTTATAAGTGTAGCACATCGCGCACTTTTTTGTCGGATAATTAAATTTTGTTTATGTAGGCCTTTACACTTTCGCTTATTTAAACATCTAATATGATCGATTAACCACTTTCGATTATTCTAACGGAGGCCACCATACATCCCGCCGCACCGTTCTTTTTGAATACAACGATCCTATGGGCTTCCGCACACCAACACCCGACGTATCTTTCCTACTATTTGTTAAACAAAAACTACCGGTATCGCCATTGTAGACGTAAACAGATGTTTGCGGATGTGTACGAGAATATGTAACCATATACATTAACCAGTCTAAGCTATTTTATTTAGTCCGCGAAAACTACTATTTTTCTAAACCACAATTAATAATCGCTTTTATAGGTTCCACATTTCTACCATTTCCCAATGACTGGTGCTACGTACATGAAAACTTTAATTTTTTATTGGAAAGAGTTCTTATTCTCCCACGTACTGTTGCGTTGTTGCATACCCACCCCTTTTGTAAATATATGCTCGTTATAGGTTGTAGAACCCTCGGTTTTACATAACTACACTTCGTGAGACCCCTTTAATCTTTTTAATCGCGTCTTTCTCGCCTACAATACAGTAGGACTTAGCCTTACTACCAATAAATTCTAATACTGGACCCCCATTAAATTCGTCTTTAAATTTCCCTACAACTTTTTCGTCGACAAGTGTTGTATTTATTATACGCGGGGTAGTCACTCTTTTAAGATAAATATATTTTGCTAGGTATCAACTAATATTAAAATTTTCTAGGGACCCCAAATCTAGAAATAGATTTTAAATAGAACCGCTGTGTTCCGCGAACACCACGTGGAGATAACACGTATACTCTGTCAACCAGGATAGAAGCAGGAAGGATTTGGAAGGTGGGCGAGGAACTTAAAAATTATAGAATTTAAAAACTAATATATACAATAGATTTACAAAATCTATACAAATATAAACAACTATCTTATATCTTTATACCACCCATGCGTAGATTGCTGTACTATTAGGAATGATGTACCTTTTGCCATCTTCGCTCGATAAACTAATTTTATTAATAATCTGCGCGCACAAATCGTGTTTTTTACTCCGGATATATACGCAGGCAAGTACTCGATACCATCCAAATAAAGAATTGGATGCTTGGTGACTGTTAACATCCGTTTCCCTCGTGTACGCCAAGACACATCCCAGCCCATGAGGACCCCTGCGCGTGCGCACCCCTGCTCATGCGCACCCCTCTCTGTGCGACTGCTATTTCGGGGTAACGTGACAGCTTTTTATAAATAAAGAACAATGTTATATATACTATTATAAAATGTTTATTCTGACATTATACATAACAAATTTAAAAATATTTAATACCGAGCATGGAGTCATTTAAACTTAATTTTAATACAAAGTTATACACAGAAGACAGTCCTTTCTTTATGTTTGTTTGGAGTGGTTTTAATTTTATCTAATTTTATTCGCAGCTTAAAATTTAAATCGACACCCAAGTCTTTTATCTCCTTTTCTAACCAATAGTTTGATACATAGAGACCGTTTAGGTTTTCGAATTGTAAAATGTACCGAAGTTTGCCTCTATATATAAAGTCTTTGATTCCACCGACAACCAGATCCATTCCTTCGTGTAATTCTTGCAGCTTGTGACAATCTTTTAATCGCGGCTTTCCCACTATATCCTGCATACGTATCTTGTTGGCTTGATCGACTTCTTCTTGTCGATATTGGAGGAAATCTTTATTCTCCCACACACTGTTGCGTAGTTGCATGTCCACCACTTTTGGAAATATATGGTTGTTATAGGTTGTAAGACCATCGGTTTTAAATGATCCGAAAGGTTCTTTACTAGGCATATATACAATGTTTAGCAGAACCCCTTTACGTGTGGTGTACGCCAAGGTTACGAAACCCGCATTCCTTAGTTCGTCTTTGTTATCTGCCATTTTGATAAATACGTTTTTAGAATAACGTTTTAAAGAGTATACGGATTTAGTACCATCCTTTTCCGCAAGAACGCCTATATAACTAAAAAAGTCTTTTTTACTAACCGAAAATGCATACAGCTTGTAGAACCCGAATGTATTTAAGTCACTCCATCGGCACATAAAATAATTTTTTAATTCTTCCTCATTTTCTCTAATAAGATGTTCTTTGTCTAACACATCTTTGTATTGATCGCGTATTGTCGCAGTGTTTTCCATGTAGTCCAATTTTCGTCTTTTTGCATCCATTTCCTCTAATCCCAGTTGTCTTTTCCTTCCACTTACAGCGTATGGTATGCATAATGGGGCAATTTTCTTTAGCGTAAACGGATAGAGTTTACTACCAATATTTGCGCGTTGTCGTACAACCTCTAGACGAATGTTAGGTGTATTTATCAATCCCAATTCCGAAATGACTATTTCTTTTGGAATTGTAGAATATGGTGTTGCAGATTGTGTAAAATATGTACTACCTGCTTTAATGTAGCACTTGTGTAAGATTTTTATTTTATCTTGGCTATCTTCCTCCTCTACTATTTCCAAATAATTTACAGATAAGTAGTTAAAACTAAAAGCCGAAAGCACATACTTTATCAATTTTTCCCTTTCCTCTGGTTTTTCAAACAACTTAATTTGCAAGCCCGTCAATTTCTTTGTATTGCCATTACCCCAATACACGTACTGTAGCAGCTTATTATACACTAAACAGCAGCTATTTTGTAGCTTGGCCGATAGCTTACTCCACATTTTGGCAAGTGGTACCGAGTACATTGGCGCCTTTACGAAGTATAACTTACTATCTTCCAATAAGGTTAAACAGTCTTTTAAGGGATTATACACCCGTTCCGCACTGACATAGCATCCAATTGCACAGTTGTATATTGTCGCTTCCAATCACGTAATACCATGTTCTTTGGCCAAAGTAGACGCAAATGTTTCCCTTAAACGTACATCTGGACAACGTAAAAAATCTAGTATATGATTGCCAAGTTGTTTATTAACACCAGGACTTGTTATCTGACACACAACTTTGTTTTATATATCTTAATTCTTGCATTGGTTGTTAGCCATGTTAAACAATCAATTCCCACAGTTTTATCGTTGTCAACTATAATATTACACTTTTCTTCGTATTCGCCCTTATAGCAAAAGTTATGGTTTGTAGTTAAATAATTACACATCTCCATCTTGCGCAAATATTGGTAGTAAACTCTATCCGTTTACGCTAAAGAAAATTGCCCCATTATGCATACCATACGCTGTAAGTGGAAGGAAAAGACAACTGGGATTAGAGGAAATGGATGCAAAAAGACGAAAATTGGACTACATGGAAAACACTGCGACAAAACGCGATCAATACAAAGATGTGTTAGACAAAGAACATCTTATTAGAGAAAATGAGGAAGAATTAAAAAATTATTTTATGTGCCGATGGAGTGACTTAAATACATCCGGGTTCTACAAGCTGTATGTATTTTCGGTTAGTAAGAAAGACTCTTTTAGTTATGTAGGCGTTCTTGCGGAAAAGGATGGTACTAAATCCGTATACTCTTTAAAAGGTTATTCTAAAAACGTATTTATCACAATGGCAGATAACAAAGACGAACTAAGGAATGCGGGTTTCGTAACCTTGGCGTACACCACACGTAAAGGGGTTCTGCTAAACATTGTATATTTGCCTAGTAAAGAACCTTTCGGATCATTTAAAACCGAGGGTCTTACATTCTATAACAACCATATATTTCCAAAAGTGGTGGACATGCAACTACGCAACAGTGTGTGGGAGAATAAGGATTTCCTCCAATACCGACAAGAAGAAGTCGATCAAGCTAACAAGATACGTATGCAGGATATAGTGGGAAAGCTGCAATTAAAAGATTGTCACAAGCTGCAAGAATTACACGAAGGAATGGATCTGGTTGTCGGTGGAATCAAAGACTTTATATATAGAGGCAAACTTGGGAACATTTTACAATTCGAAAACCTAAACGGTCTCTATGTATCAAACTATTGGTTAGAAAAGGAGATAAAAGACTTGGGTGTCGATTTAAATTTTAAGCTGCGAATAAAATTAGATAAAATTAAAACCACTCCAAACAAACATAAAGAAAGGACTGTCTTCTGTGTATAACTTTGTATTAAAATTAAGTTTAAATGACTCCATGCTTGGTATTAAATATTTTTAAATTTGTTATGTATAATGTCAGAATAAACATTTTATAATAGTATATATAGCATTGTTCTTTATTTATAAAAGGCTGTGACGTTACCCCGAAATAGCAGTCGCACAGAGAGGGGTGCGCATGGGCAGGGGTGCGCACGCGCAGGGGTGCTCATGGGCTGGGATGTGTCTAGGCGTACACGAGGGAAACGGATGTTAACAGTCACCAAGCATCCAATTCTTTATTTGGATGGTATCGAGTACTTGCCTGCGTATGTATCCGGAGTAAAAAACACGATTTGTACGCGCAGATTATTAATAAAATTAGTTTATCGAGCGAAGATGGCAAAAGGTACATCATTCCTAATAGTACAGCAATCTACGCATGGGTGGTATAAAGATATAAGATAGTTGTTTATATTTGTATAGATTTTGTAAATCTATTGTATATATTAGTTTTTAAATTCTATAATTTTTAAGTTCCTCGCCCACCTTCCAAATCCTTCCTGCTTCTATCCTGGTTGACAGAGTATACGTGTTATCTCCACGTGGTGTTCGCGGAATACAGCGGTTCTATTTAAAATCTATTTATAGATTTGGGGTCCTTAGAAAATTTTAATATTAGTTGATACCTAGCAAAATATATTTATCTTAAAAGAGTGACTACCCCGCGTATAATAAATACAACACTTGTCGACGAAAAAGTTGTAGGGAAATTTAAAGACGAATTTAATGGGGGTCCAGTATTAGAATTTATTGGTAGTAAGGCTAAGTCCTACTGTATTGTAGGCGAGAAAGACGCGATTAAAAAGATTAAAGGGGTCTCACGAAGTGTAGTTATGTAAAACCGAGGGTTCTACAACCTATAACGAGCATATATTCACAAAAGGGGTGGGTATGCAACAATGCAACAGTACGTGGGAGAATAAGAATTCTTTCCAATAAAAAATTAAAGTTTTCATGTACGTAGCACCAGTCATTGGGAAATGGTAGAAATGTGGAACCTATAAAAGCGATTATTAATTGTGGTTTAGAAAAATAGTAGTTTTCGCGGACTAAATAAAATAGCTTAGACTGGTTAATGTATATGGTTACATATTCTCGTATACATCCGCAAACATCTGTTTACGTCTACAATGGCGATATCGGTAGTTTTTGTTTAACAAATAGTAGGAAAGATACGTCAGGTGTTAGTGTGCGGAAGCCCATAGGATCGTTGGATTCAAAAAGAACGGTGCGGCGGGATGTATGGTGGCCTCCGTTAGAATAATCGAAAGTGGTTAATCGATCATATTAGATGTTTAAATAAGCGAAAGTGTAAAGGCCTACATAAACAAAATTTAATTATCCGACAAAAAAGTGCGCGATGTGCTACACTTATAAAGAAATTATGGAATGGTGCTTTTTAGCGGCTCTAGCAGTAAAAAGGGCGACTGACTTTTTCAAGCAACTACAAGAATAGCAGTAGCGCAAAGGAGGGGTATGCATGTATTATACAGTGTACAGTTGCTACAAAATATGTTAGTTTACGGGTAGCTCGGATGTGTAATTGATCACGACTTAAAGATCCCTCGGAGGTTTAAAAATTCTCAGCCCATTCTCGTTTGAAAAATGTTTGTAAATTATCAGAACGGGGGTGATTCGAAGTATAATGGATGATTGACCAAGTTTTTTCTACCTTTTACGAGGGAATCGGGGGTTGACGGACATTCTCTCCATTTGGGCGATATCGAGTACTTGCCGGTTCTAGAAATAATTACGCGATACCGACCGCTATGCGGAAGATTTGGTTCTAGGAAATGAACAACCTACGAAAGTACGGAATACTTGGTATTAATGCTAATTGGTTTAGCGACCGCGTTTGTGCACTCTTCGAGTGTCTTCGACAATCTCCGATTGTTTCCAAAGAAAATATTCAAGCCTGGCATTTCCGAAAATATGACGTAGAAGTTATTTAAAATTAAATTGTTTTGTTAGTAAGTATTCTGTAGGCAACAAGTTTGGTATTCCCTTAGTAAAGCTTTAAACTGTTTTATTAAGTTTTTGTTTATAGTAGCACTGCATCTTCTACCGCACGACTTGCAGCCAATTTGTGTGCATGTGCTACCACCCTTTTGGATTTTTTAATATGCACGCGATGCGATTGCCGACCTGTATAACATGGAAGACGTTTTCCGGTGTTTCTATTAACTGCATTCGCAGCATGGACGAAGCGAACCGCACGCATGCATTGGTGCTAAATGTACTGGACGAGCAGCAAGGATTGGTAAAAGATGACATCATTTAGTTTCCCCGCTGAACCCTCAACTTCGTTCGGCTGTCTTCGGAAACCTTCGGTTTGCATTCTATAGGGTACATAAAGCAGGTACGCAAGAGTAAGCTCTTTAGTTATAAGTTAGTTCGCTTACAAGTATCACCAAAGTCCTATAGTGCGGATTTTGTTTTGTACTAAAATGGTACGTGCAAACGTTTTTAAGTGCAACTCTTGCGGTGCTTCCTATACATGGAAAAATGCTCTAAAGCGGCACCAGAACAAATGTCGTGATGTAACATCGTCCACGGGTAAGCTTATACATCCGTCCGCAGCAAAGTACTTAAACTGTGGGTCTTGCGGTATCGCTTTTTCGAGAATGGACAACTTACAGCGACACAAGGAAAAACAGCACGGTATGTCATTAAGTCTTAAACGTTCAGCTCCACCAGCTGTTAAAGGGACTTGTGCTAAACAACCACGAATTATGTGTAAAGTATGCGATTTCGAAATGGAAAAGACTACCTATGCCGCACACTTGAGAAGCAACAGACATAAAAATGCATCAGTTACCGCTACTAGTGACGATGCTGTAGAAATGGTTAGCACGGCGTTTAACAACCGTATGGCTAGCTATCGCATAAAGAACGCTAGTTTCGACGATGGAGTGTCCGAGTTTCTTTGGAAGCAGAAAGAGCGATTTATTCGATTAATTAATGAAAAAAGAATACAACATACAACAATAAAAGTCTATTGCGAACTCTACGGCGTTTACACCAAAATGGTGGAAGAGACTACCGATGTGAAATCCTTTAACACAAAAAATATGGTTATAACCTCTTCTAGTAATCTGGAAAATATGTACGAGGTCTTAAGCGAAACCATAAGAACAAAATCAGAGGAATTTGAAACATGCGGGTCCGGTTGGTCTTTGGAAAAGGTGCTCTATTTAGAAATAAATATTAATAAGTATAAACCGATTTGAGGAGTTCTAGGTTAAAAATAAAAATTGTGAATATGTATTTAGAAATGTGGTTTACAAAATTTAAACTGTATTAGTAAAAATTGTCTGTAATAAAAAGTTTTAAGAATGGTTTTTAGATTCTCTTTTAGGTATGAGCTGCAGGAAAGTTATAATTTAGAAGGTGTGTGTAAAATGGTAAGGGGTAATTGGATTTTAAATCTGTTTGCAGATTCAAATTCTGTGTAAAATTTTAGACTAATCTAATGTATCGCATGTATAAAAAAATTTATGCTGACAGTTAGAAAATCGTTGCTGGTAGAAAATCTTAAAATTGGGGTAGCTCCCTGGGGGGGCGGCGCAATCTAAAAAATTCCCAGAGATTCAGGTAGCTGAGAAAATTCTAATATTAATTGATACCAAACAAGATAGGTTTATCTCGAAAGATTCAATGACTAGCCGAAGAAAACTATATGGTTCAGATGTGGGAGCAAAGAGCAAAATTTAGAGGTTTGAGACTTTAAAAAGGTAACTTTGTAAGGGATGGTCCGATTTTAAATCTGTTTGCAGATTCGCATTCTGTGTAAAATTCTAGACTAATTTAATGTATCACATGTATAAAAAAATTTATATGGACGGTCATAAAATCGTTATCGGCAGAAAATCTTAAAATTGGGGTAGCTCTCTGGGAGGCGGCGCAATCTAAAAAATTCCTAGAGATTCGGGTAGCTGAGAAAATTCTAATATTAATTGATACCAAATACGGTAGGGTTATCTCGAAAGATGTATTGATTAGACGAAGAAAACTATTTGGTCCAGATTTGGGTGCAAATGTGGATTGTGTGTGGAAATGCGGATGCTAAGATAGGTTTATCTCGAAAGATGAAAAATGGTTAGTCGAAGAAAACTATTGGGTCCAGATGTGGGAGCTTATGTGGATTCATCTCCGCATTTCCTCCTAGGAGTCCCACCACCACATTTCCTCCTTATGAGAATTTACATCTCCGCATTTCCTCCCACATTTCCTCCTTATGGGGATTTACATGTAAATGTGGGAGCAAATGAGGGTTTTGGGAAAAAATATGGGAGGAAATGTGGGCCCAGAACTGTCATAAATACCCTACTGTTGTACCAACCAGAGACAACTAAATATAGGAGACGATTTGTTCATTTGGAACATAATAGGACCGCATTCATGTAGCGCATTGCGGTGGTTTCTTTAACTACGTGACAAAATTCATAACGAAATACGCCTTGATCTATCTCTGTCTTACTTACACAAAACTGTTGGATAGAATAAAAGTTTGGAATTGGGCATATGTTATTCGTGTTTGTTTTGTCTAATGCAAATTTATTTATTGTGTTTGTGAAATGTAAATTTTTGTTAATATTCTAATATAATTTAATTAAAGTAAAATCTTAAATTGTAATGCTGAAAGACTTTTGTTTGATGAAACGTCTATGTAGGTATGCACGTTACCATGAATATGTATATATTAAAATGCTAAATTTTTAGGTTATAATATTCGTGTTTAATATCAGATACAAGTATTTAATATAAAATGGAAAGTCATGGATCTATAGCAAAATTAACTTATGGCTGCGCTGCAAAGAACTGTAGGAATGTATACTATACAAAAATTATAAATGAAAACTACAAGAACAAGAGTTTCTTTCAGTTTCCTGAAAAGGATCTATGACGTAGAAAACAATGCTTTACGATTATGAGTTTAAATAAGAAATTTGTATAGAGATAAACAACAGACCTTAAACCAAATTAGGTATGATAAGAAAAAATTGCAAATAATTAAACATAAATAACATTATTCTGTAAATAATTATGTGATAATGCAATACTGATTTCATTTAATAATTTTCTTTATATTTACTGTCTACGTGATTGGTAATGGTGTATTTAAAACAAAATAAAAATTTTCACTGTAGCCCACAATTATTTTCTATGCTTACAAAAATCAATATGAGATTATAAAGACAATTATAAGAATATAGAATTTAAATTTTCCCTCCAACGGTATTTGTTACTTCTGTAGCAACTGGGGGCAGTACTGTAAGTGTTCCTAAATTCTAACCTGTATTTAAGTACTCTCCTTTTGTTTCTCTATGGTACCAACACGAGTTAACTTCAGGATTAGTTAACTCTGGATTAATAGTTAACTCTGGTTAGAAAACATTTTACATTGTACCAAAAGGAAAATTTTCAAATAGTTTAACTCGTTATTGTTGTGGGTTGGTAGTAGTGAAATGTAGACTTTTGCAAGATTTAATTGCGCACATGCTTATTACAACCACGATCATCTGTTTGTTATTGTTTAAAGAACGTCAAATAGTGATTCTTCATTCGCATTCCTGTGGAAAAGTATGTAGATTTTCTGATTTTCCCATTTTGTTGCTATAATAGAGTATACGTTTTGTATCCTTTTTTATGAAGTGTAGTGTTCAAGCGAATAACAAAAACGTGCTAAATTTTTTTTAGAAAAAGAAGATATCCTTCTACTGGAAACAGTAAACCAATTTGCTCTGCAATTGAAAGTAAAAAGACGGATGTTGATAACAATAGAGGAAAAAAACGATGCCTGGGGAAATTATTATTTATTATTGTTACGAACTATTAGGCAACCTGTCAAACACGCAAGTTGCATAACCGAAGTGTATTTTACAGAAGTCTAGAACATTCCAACAAACACCAGACTATGAATCATCTAGTTAATTTTAGGGTATAGTCCATACGTCGAATCAAGGCTATGACGTCAAAAATAGTAATCCAGGCAGACAAATTCTAAATGCCAATACGTATGAAAAGATATAGTACGTTGACATTACATTTTAGAGCATTCTGCTTTTTACAATTGGTATTACAATGCACTGTAGCCAAGCCTGGTCTGATCATCTCATATACTTTTATTAACTGCAGTAATATTTTTATTTGACCAACCACTGCGAGGATATACTGGTGTTGCCGTATTGCTAAAAACAGAAGCAGTTTTTTAATAGCCTTAGCTAAATTCAGAACTGTTAACTTTGTAGATGCTTTCAAGTTGTCATAATATTGTAGGAACTTTTTTTAATGTAACTATAATTGATAGGTCATTCTTATAATATATTTCTTCACAAACTAATCGTTGTTGAACCGTGAAATGCATATTTACTTGATATGCTTTGCTACATAACAACCTAGGGCGTGTTTGGTACATGATCGGAGTCTCTAAAACGTTCATATACACCGTAGCAATAATTAGTAGTGTAATTAAATGAAAAACACATTTTTCAACATTGGGCAACGTAGTCGACATATGACAGCCTTGATTCGTCGGATCAAGTATATATATATATAAATATTTTAGATAGTTAATTACACAAGGTAAGTTGATAAATACTGAAGTATTACAGTGAATAAGATGAAATAATAACTTAGACTTTTATGCAAAGCCCAAATGATCATTTCAAATCGAGCTAGTAATTGAAAGATGGAAAATATAAAGTCTTGGACAGGATTTGAACCCAATTGTCATCATCGGTCTCGGTGGCGTAATTGGTAAACGCATGGTTCCGGCAAAACCAGAATACAGGTTCAAATCCTGTTCAAGACCTTATATTTTCCATCTTTTAATTACTATCTCGATTTGAAATGATCATTTGGGCTTTGCATACAAGTCTAAGTTATTATTTCATCTTATTCACTATATATATATATATATATATATATATATATATATATATATATATATATTTGATTGGTATTTCTTGACCTTCTTTATATACTAATACTTGAAAGTTTGTTTCTTGGGAAAGGTCTAAATAAATAAAAGATTTTTACATTATATGTGTGTTAATCAGACGTTTCGACCGTCGCTAGATGGTCTTTATCAATGATGTTTTTTTCCCCCCATAAACGGAGTTTTATATATTTATAACGTAGTATAACTTGAGCTATTCACTAATTGATCTTTAATCTTTAATCAAACTCTGTACTAAACATTTTAATATACATGTTAACTAAAAAGTTCGAATTTTAAATTTTGACAAAGAGTTTAGCAACTCGCATCAAGGTGTACATAATTTATACAGAAAAACAGTATTTTAATTTGTGACGTAAATGTTTTGTACAATTTTAAATTAAATAAATTAGATTGTAGTAACCGTACCATATCAATTAGTGAATAGCTCAAGTTATACTACGTTATAAATATATAAAACTCCGTTTATGGGGGAAAAAAAACATCATTGATAAAGACCATCTAGCGACGGTCGAAACGTCTGATTAACACACATATAATGTAAAAATCTTTTTATTTATTTAGACCTTTTTCCCAAGAAACAAACTTTCAAGTATTAGTATATATATATATATATATGTACCTTAAGTACAAGTCGAGATCTTTTTGTGTTATATTCAATAAGGGCGAGGTCTTTTTTTCAAGGTGAGATCCGTTTTTGGATCTCATCTTGTATTGATGTTGAAATTGTGCCATTTGGGCAGGAACACAAAAAGGAAAGGAATTTCAAATTTTAGCCTGGAGCTCATCTTTACCCAATTTGTTGAAATTTATAATACAACAGTTCATGAAAAGTATACCCAGAGGGCACAGATGTAGAATCCCTGTATATAACAGAAATATACTTTTTAGAGATCAATGGAATCTGGCAACGTTGCCTATAAAATAAACACAATACTTTCAGTATCGTATGCTAGATTTCTCTTTTCAACCGTTTCTATGTTGTTTTTGTTTATAAAATTTTAGCAGATTTATGAATCATTGCTTTGTATTTTTCTCTAATGGATACCTATCCATCAACAGGCATATATTTTGTATCTAAACACACTATAAATGTATATTCTGTATTTGAGCTTTAACGTAATTTTTTACTTTGTAGAATACACCCGGCAAGTTAGAACATCCCAAATCAATCACATCTTTGTTGTATTGAAAAAATGATGTTGATTTCTTTCTAGTAAAACTCTTTTCCTGCCTGCTGCAAAATCGTACCTCAATAAAAAATTGCAAGGAAATTATAATTAATTAACTGTGGTCTGAATTCTGCAAGCAAATGTTATTTGGCTTTGTACATTTTGTGTAGAAAGTTTGTTTAATAATATACCCGGGCCGCAAAAGACAGCAAGTCCGTTAATGAATTTGAGCTTATTGTATCATGAAAATATGATATATATGTATATGAGAGCAATATTACTTTGAAAATCAAATTCAGTTTTCAATTATAATACTTTGTACCATTAAAATATTTATGCAATTAAACGATATTTTGACCAATATTATTAATCATACTCTTAAAAGAACTATTAAACAATATGTACTAAACGTTTTAAATAATGTCTGGCAAAGGTGGTTAGTTGAAATAATCTATACCTGTATATCTGAAATAGTTAACTTTTAGTTACTTAAAAATTGTATTTACCATAATTCTTAGCCTAAACTTAAATACACTTTGCAATTAACTTACTTTACAACAACGAAATAGACAGTTGGATAAATTGAAATCAGGTTACTAAATTCCTTGTTACTACAATCAAAAACTATTATGACATTAAACCTGTTTTGTAAACAATCCCATCGACATTTATACACATGCTCCAATTGAAATTTCTTACCTTATTAACTTCAAGGAATGAAAATATATTTCACTTACATAATGTTTCACATCACCACAAAATGTAACTAAATTTCCATTTTGCATTTTCTACGTAGCTCACAAAATACCCTCAAATTGGTATAATTGAATTGTATTTAGGTCCAATGCTTACATAATATTCTACAATACAATTCTCCTACAGTGTCTGGGCTGACCCACAATTAGACTGAATCAATAATTTTAATTTCACTGTAAGACAGAATTTATTCACAACAAAATACACAAAATTATTTCTTATAAAAATATTAGAATAACAAAGTCTTTGGTATAATGAATAATAAATATTTTACAATTTACTACAATAATTATATGCCATTCAAAGTTGGTGAGCTTTATATGAATTGTAGATAAAAATCTTAATTTGAAACCACGTTTTGTTACCAAATAAATCTGGTTTTTCATTAATAAGCTTTAGGCAGTCTGCTTTCTTTGGAGCTTGCTTTCTTTTAAGATGCACCTTAAAATATGATAACATAACAGATTTTTGTTTTGTAGTCCACGTTCCTTAAAAATTGTTCATAACATTTCTGGTTTCTATAGAATCCTCGGTTTTGCTGTTTTTCAAGGCTAGAATTAAAAACAATAAATTGAGCAACTCTAATAACAGCATATTTTATGTACCTATTTCACCTTCAACATCTTCATCCATATTACAATTATCTTCATCCTTTTCTGCTTCAGTTAAACTCGTTCCTTCTATATCTTCTTTACTGCCCCATGCATTTAGTTCCATATCGATTTCATCTAAAGTTTTTCTCACATTATCGGGTGCATTCCCCCTTTCCATCATTAAAAGTAACTTCGCTATTTTTGCTGTCTGAAATACAGCTTGTGGCAATCTAAACAAATTATTGCAGTAATTGCAAAGCAATAATACAATACAGTACAAAAGTTAAAAATAAAGAAAATTTATATGCATATAATTAATTTCCAGGAATATCCTTTCACTATAAATTTATTCCAAATTCCAATCTTGATTTAAGAGTTTTTATTTTAAACACAACATTTTTACATGTAGTCTTTGTTTGTGACAAAATGATAGTACAGAATTAGTATTTAAATTGTATTCTTAATTATGAAAAGTTTGTTCATGGGTTTGGCAATTGTGCAATTAAGGACCAAAGAAGATCAAGTATTAATATCATAAACTTCATCTCTATTCAAAATGTGTAAAATTGGCAAAAAATAGCACATAATAGTTATTTATTGGACGTTGTTAGTCTTACAGTGCAAAAGTTGCATCAAAAAAATTTACAATACAAAGCAAACTAATTTTTCAAATTACTATATTAACACAAGTGCACAACATCAAAAGCAATTGACCAGAAGTTCTTAATTAATATTCATAAATCAAATATGGATATTAAGTATTAACAACATTGTGCAGCCTAGTTGGCCTGGAACCAAAAGAACGTTTTGAGATTACTATACTAAATATTGCCTAATAGAAACATCTTTTTAGTGATTAAAATTAATGTATTATTTTTAATAAAAATGTAAAGTAAAAAAATGTTGATATTTTTAAGATGTGATTTAATTTCATTATAATTTTTTCAAGGGATAATAACAAATATGCTAACAAAATTAATATAAGAATAGTACGTATAAAACTGATCATGTGTTTTCTTTGTATGGCCCATAAATCCAGCTACTTGTTCATTCTTCGTTTCGTTTAAATTTAAAATTTGTAAAACAGTTGCTATTTGTTTTCGTAAACGTGATGAGGTTAGAACAATAGGATTTTTAGCACCACATTCCATGGCAAATTTTTGCAATATTTTTAAACCATCTACCTATTTTGAACTATTTCCCGTTAGGGCAAATAAAAATGGATTTTCTTCTGGTACAAAGTTTGTGACTTTCCTAACTAAAAGCATCATATCCACATATTGTTGCAAATTTTGTGAAAATAATATTGGTACAGATTTACTTCCTTTACCAACAGTTATTATTCTTTTAAAATGTTTCGACAGAGCAACTTCTTCTTCAGTAAGAGCTACTACACATTCCTCTTGATTTGTATCTTTTAAATGACAGTTATAAGCTTCCACTTTAGTATACTGCACATCACCCACTCCTTTTCTATTCAACACAGTAGTCAATGCAACAGAAGTTTCAGTTAGTTTCTTAAATGACACTAGGTTATTAATATCTTGGTTTAAATCGTACATACATGCTTCAGCAAGTTTAACAATATAATTTATGAATAAAATAATATCTGCAGTTATGGGTAATGTTTGTGGCTTAGCACTATATTTATCGTTGAGATCTTTAAGTGCATGAGATCCCATAGCAAATTTTCAGTTAGAACCTACTAAACTAGCAAATCTTTTAATATTTTTTAGTGACTGTTCACAATTAGTGACTGGTAAAGTTGGATCTTTTCATAGAATTAATGATTTTGCAGCAGCACATACTGCTAACAAAGAAGTTCGCATATGCAATGCCACCGAAGGTGCTGCAAATGTTCATGTCAAATCATCATAACCAGAAATTATCATAATGCTCAGGATTTAAAGCTTCCAACATAGTATTTATTGCAAAACTATCTTGTAATGGTACTAAGAGTCTACCCAATACACGTATCTTATTTAACGCCGCATTTTTATATGTGGCCTTTTGTGTTTTCTTAAATAATCTTCTACATACTGACAAATTACTACGTCATTCTTGCCTAGGAACGAAATCTTATCAGCTTGCATTGTATGAAACACTTCATATTTTAACCTAATTTTGTCAAGGAACTGTTGTCTTGATTCTGTAAAGGCCATCATAGTCTGACCTTCACTTGCATATTTTATACCAGACTTTTTTTCGTTGTTATAAAAGCAGGGTTTTGCCATGGCGTTGTAATGAATTAACTTTATACAAACCCTTGCAATATTTACAAGGCAAATAAACATTAGATGCATTATTATTTGTAGCTGTAGACGTGGGTCTTTGTACAGGTCTAATTATATTCTTCTCATGTAAAATAATAAAATTTCCTTGTTTCCTTAAGAGATCAAACATATGTTTTCGGTCGCAGTTTCCTTTTTTAATGCTGCAACTTTCCTAACACTATCCTCATCCATATGCTTCCTTAGAAGGTGTCTGGAAAAATTTGTGACATCTTTATTGCAATATAAGCAGCAATCCTTTTTGTTCCACACTCTTCCTTTTCGTAAGCTGCACTCCACCATTTTCCCTTTTGAAAGACCACTTATGCACTTCATTGTTTTCGTTTTTTAAACACTGCCCTAAGCAATTAAAATAATGTTATAGATAAGCTGCATTTATTTTAAACATATTTTCCTGCTCAAAGATATTCAAAATCTAAGCAACCATAGAACTTTTTCATACAAAAAATTTGATGTTAGTGATTTTGGTATACCATGATTCTTAGGTTTCGCATATTATTTGAAAAATTTCTATTCCAAACTTGCATAATTACAAATTAAATATTAGTAGAACATTAATTTGCCATGCCTTTTCATTGATAGATGTAAAATAGAAATAGACAACAGTACATAATCCAAAACTACAAATAAATCAGTGAAATCATTTTCAGTTTGTATTTATTGGGTTAAAAAAATAATATTGATGTATACTGTATGTGATTTTATCGACCAACAGCATTTCAAACAGTTAATCAATTAAAAATACACTAACCTGCAATGGTCGCCAGTTGCGCTGGTATGAAGTAATTTATTGTGGACTGTAATCTGCGTAGTGCACGACCGCCGTGAATTGCATAAAACCAAAATTCACTATTCTTGAAATGTTTTCACCAATGAAAATGCCATGATCAAAGCACACCAAACTGATTGTACGGTCACTCCCGTTGCCAAGTTAATAATGCACTGTTAGATGCTCGACTTCGACTGTCCACGAACACAAAAAGGCATTTGCACGCACACTTTTCAATATCCAAGGTTATATATATTTGTTATAGGATAGGATACAACGAAAGGAACTTTGATAATGTAAATATCAAACCAAAATAATGTAAAGTGATCGTATGTCATCAAAAATGCTATAAAATGCATAACATAGTTATAAAAAAAAATTTGAAAAGTAAACAAAGTTACTACTATTACTAATTCCACTTCAAAACTATAGGCACATATAACCTACTAATTTTTTATATTAATAAAATCATTCAATATGATTTTGTGCGTATTTTGGCATGTCTATATAATTTATTTATTAGACTCAAAAATCTGTACAAACCTACTAATGTTTGGTTCTATGTGTCTGTATATCTGATGTACTGTACTATTAATTTAAGGAACTCTGAAATTGCAATTACCAATAATATTAATACACTGAAACTTATAATTTTCTTTATTTAATTTAATTATGGAGTGGGTCAATTAGTGAACAAAACCTCGGTGGACCCACGAGCTTTACTATATTCGCGGCTTAGTCTAGGAATTACCCCAAGGGTGAGCAATGAGTTTGGGCGTGGATATAGGGTGGGCTCGACTACAAACGGGAACAAAAAAAGGTAAATGGGCGCCACTGCATCTATATAGACAATAAATAAAACTAAAGTATCCTACAGGAAGACGCAGAAACCTATAGGATATAATGATTATCAAAAAGCATACAAATTAAAATAAGCAATACTTCTGGAAACCTCTTGGACCTCTGCTTCAACTTCTGCGATGTCAGACCTGCAAGAAAATGTCACAAAAAAAAATAAAATATAAGACACTGTTTGTGTCTTACGACAACAAAATATTTCGGTCTTTATAGATCGACTGTCCCGAATTCAAAATCTCAACAACACCTTACCTATGAAAAAATACTCTACTGAAAATTACTTACTCTGTTTCTATTACCTAATACTGTATCAACTTTTCTAAGTTCCACATTCAAAATTTTGTTTATCTAATTTGGATATTATTAATTTCAATTAGTGAAATAAAAAGACAAAAGTTTTAAATCAAAGTATAATCTAAATGTAATTCTCTTTTGTTGCAAAAATTATTTATAAAAAAATTTGATAATCAATATAAAATAAGTTTCAAAAATCTCTGAATGTTTCTCTACATAGAGAGATCTTAACATTTATAAATTATTTAATACAGTCGGGTTCTTAAACATCCATAAAACAGATCTGTTCTGGCTTACAAAAATTCTCTAAAGAACTTATTACACAAAAAGTTCATATGGCTCAAACATTATATGAAATTAAAGAAAGTCAGTTCAACATATGTTAGAAGCAGCATTGATATTCTACTAATCACATAGCATATTGTAAGTAAACATCTTTCAATCAGAAGTGAACTTTATACTTATTTTTCTCAATTAACATGTGCATTACTTACGTGCTTTGAATAACACTTTAATTTAATTAATCTAAAAGTTCAAAAATTCCTCTTATGAAAAAATTTAGTTCTGAACAAAAATGGTATTTGACCTATTAAGTTTCTAGGATATAATTCTCAAACTGATTTTTATTTGGGATTTAAGCATAAACATATCTTGCAAAAAATTTAACAATAACATTCTTTAACAAAAGTTTCCTATAATTTGGAAAACGTTAAATCAAAGCTTTGAACGTAATTAATACGTAAAATTAATTCTCTCAATAAATAGTTTTATAAGTACCTGAATGGTTTTGTTTTAACTGCTCGACGGTGATGCTGGTAAACGCGCTAGGCCAACCAAAACAACATAATACTCCATCTTATTGAAGTTTAAAAAGGTACGAAATTGGCATTTACTAGATGCAGCCCCTCGGACAGCTTCAAAACGAGTGATCCCACAATACATAACCAAGTTCCAATAACATTACTTGGAATTCTGCTTGACATATAAACGATTTAAATTTTCAATTCTACCATACTCAAACGTGTTTCCTTAAAATTCTATTCTTCAGACAAGCGTACTTAAATGTGTCTACCTAAATGTGCTAGGGAAATTAAAGCATCTATTAGTTTTATATAATGCAGTTTTATTACACAATCTCACCACTAACGGACTTCTATCATCACGTGCTGTTACTGTTTTCTCTTGGTTGTCTGGGCGGCATTGCCAGAGCTCTTTTGCGATGCCTCCACACGGCAACCTTTACACTCTCTTCGATGATAGAGCAATTCTAAGCTCCCACTTGCAGCAAAAGTTCTGCATCTTCAAACGAAGCGTACCTCCTCGTAGTTGCTTGCAAGATGGCTGCGTTCGCTTCCTTGTCAACACCCTAGCTATAGCGTCACCTTATACGCAGGCGTTGTGTCTAGCAATTGCACAAGTGGGCTTCAGAATGCCTGTAGCTTATGCAATTCAAGTTACGTTCAAGGTATTTGCAGATATCAAAAGCGTAGGAGTCACTATTAAATACTTTGTATAGGTGAAAATAATGTAAAAGGAAAGAGGTGTTCTTCCTTATAGTAAATTAAACTATTTAGCGACTTCACGCTAAATGACAATTTCGTAAAATAACAACGGCTAGAAACGTTTTTCTTTAGAGATTTTAATGTAACAAAAGTTTTTGTTACAACACAGGACTCCCAAGACACAAATAAAATGTTTATAGTATGTAGATTCTAAACTGAATTTTGTCATAAAAACATCCCATATATATCAAATTAACTCGGTACTGCTTCTGATTCTAACTCCAATGTTCTGTTATCAGTTGGATTGGTAAATTTTATGTTCCTATTAAAGCGTTTTTAAATCAATTTTGATGTTTAATAATAACTTTAAAGGTTAAGTATTGAACATTATTATATTTTGATTATCTTATGCTTGTTTTCAAATCTATTCCAAGACAAGCCACTAGTACAGTAGTGAAGACACCGCTTCTTTATAATTGTGTGGGTATAATATGGCAAAAAGTTCAAAGCAAATAGTTGCCAATTTCTTATATTTTTTTTTAACAAGAATGGGGTAATGGGGGTGCATCGATCTATTTAATTTATTGTTTAAGCTAATAGATGCGCTTAATTGATCTTATTCCAGTAGATATTAACTATTTATATATCAAAAATCCTATCAACTACTCCTTATACTGTAACTCTTGCAGAAATTCTTAGAATTATTATCTGTGCAAAACTTATTAAGGAATTTTATTTAAAGTTCATGTGAATGCGTGAGTAATTGCTAGGTTTAAATTCACATTAAAATATTAATTTAATATTTTTGAATATGTATAAAATTATAAAATGCATACCTGTTTTGTTACATTGGTTGTCGGAGGAATATTTTCTAAAATTGCTATACCAGTACTTCCCGCTTCAGTTTCAGTTTCTGAAATGTAATCTTCAGTACTTGGATGCCAAGAATCCTACACATATTTACATCATTTGTGTTATTTTTATATTTAATTTTATATTTAAACTTACAAGAGAATCTTCAAATTCGTTAGCTTCATTCTCTATTTCGTATTCCGCTTCTTCATCTATATCATTTTTATGCAGTGATTTTGAATTGCCTTTTTTATTTTCATTACTTGCTTTGTCTTCGTTACTAGCATGTACTATTTCAAATATTGAAATATCTACAACAGAAATGGGTTTACTAAACTTTTATTATAAGCACGAATAGAAGATACAGAGTAGAAAAATAAGGAAACTTTTTTCTTCAAAAATTCTGAAGTGCATTATCTTATATGATCTTTTCCCTTGCATAAAAATAAATTATTATGTAACAGTACAATAAAATTAATATTGTTTTGTTAATAATATCGTGAAGTCCCAGGAAAATCTAAGTCACACTAATTATTTTCATTTTGTTTATTTTATTATATTAGAATATGTACAGTTTTGTTTGCACATGGAATAACAGGTTATCTCTAGCATAAATTGTATATTCAAATTTTAATATTTATAACACCAACGTATAAATTCAAACTATTGCATGTATTCTACACGAACGGTTTTAAAAATTGGAACCCTCCTAAGAAAATTTTTCTTTCCAAGTATTCAAAAATATATTTTTGTGGACAATTGATAATTGTTTTCGTGCAAAAGTTGAACATAAGATTTAGGATGATAAAACTGTGAAACAACTTCAGTATATAAATGGTTTTCAAAGTTGTTATGTTAAATACTTAAAGCACTACGATATGAATGGTGACAGCCTCAGGATGACAAACAGTGTAGTGCTTTAAATATTTTATTATGGCCACTTTGAAAACATTTTATATACCTACATATCTTTGGTGTTTAACAGTACTGTCTAAATTTTAACATTTGGAATATGACAGATCTTATAATCATTTTTTTAAACCTCAACAATTGCCAATTGTAAATAAAAATATTAGATATATATTTTTACAATACTTGAAAAGAAAAACAATTTTGAAGAACGTCTAATTTTGGAAATAAATTAAATAAAATACTTGTTTGAATTCATATGATGTCATAAATTTGTAAATTTTATAATTTGAATCTACAATTTCTGGGAGCAATAGCTTTTATATTGTTTATTTATTACTTAGATCATCTTATTTGACCAATGGCATAAAACTCTAATTGTCAATATAATAATGTATCTATTAATTTTGGAAATAATCTATAAATTTGACATTTATAGCTAGATTTTATGGGATGATTTGAAGTGGACCACTGAAATTTCAATTCTACAAAAGCATCATTTGCAATTATAGGATATACTTTCAATGACAATTTCTTGATGAAAAAATATAGTAGTCAGTATTGTAAATGCGACATCCACTAGTCTTCAAAAATTCATTAAAAATATTTGCTACAATCCCTACAAAGTATTTCGAAAAATCAACTTGGAAAATTTTAGTTTTTAATTGAATTTTGAGCATAGCAGTAGAGGAAAACCGTAGGGGGGGAGGTACTTAAAATCCAAAGGCGTTTTTTATTAATCATTGTGTTTAAAAATTTTTTGGAATCTTATATGAACTTTCTAAAAGAAAATTAAAAATCAATCGGTGAAGTGGGAAAGTTTTGAACTTGTTTGCTGACAAGAAAATGTCATTTTATTATTTACAATTAATAGCAAGTACTGAATATGACCGTCCTTATGATCTCTGCAATTATGTAAATCATTACCGAAGATTTTCGATAATCTCCATAACATTGTAGTTGTAATACATCCACCTTCTTGTTGAATTTTTAACTTCAGTTCTATAATGTTTGCAGTTCTTTAACATACACTTTGTTCCTGAGAAATCAAGTAGTCAGCAGTTTAGTCTGGTGATCTAGCTGGCCAAGGAACATTTTCATATGTGTATGTAACGATCTGAAAAGATTTCTTTCAAAGCAATAATAACAAACAGAAGCAGCGCGAGTTGCTGAACCATCTTGTAACCACATAACTTGTAGAAATCAGACCAACTCTTGTCTTCAAAATTGTATGTATGACCATATTTGTGTAGCATACAGCAGTAAAGTGCTTTCGGATTTTGTATCAGTTTTTTTTCATGTAACTGGTATGGGTATACAGACTTTTAATATAGACCATTTCGTTTATTTATATATACATTTAAATAAGAATGGAGTCTATCTGACAAAATAAGCATTTGCTAAATCATGTTTTAATCATCATCATTCAAATGTTGTAACATTTCTCGGCAAAAATTAATTCAAATCATATCTGAGAACTCTAATAATTTAAATGTTATAAGAATAAAACAAGTCATATGTAAAATTTTACAGAGTAGTAACTTATTAATGTTTTGCCAGCGCATGTTTAAAAGCAGAAAGTTTTGGACTGTACTTTATATAGTTTCAACTATTGGCATTCTAATATGTCTTACAGTTTCTTTCTGGTCTGTTCCAATGTTTTAACCATTAATAGAAGATAATGGACCATTACATGAAATATTGAATTGTCTACAAAATAATCTTTGTGCAACTGTTACAGAATCATTAGTTTTATGAAACTGTTTAACACAAAAAGCACAATGAATACATTACCATCACTTTTTGTTTACTAAATGGCATTCAATGTTGAATAGAATTTTCTTAGTTCCAACACAAGTATACATACGTAAAGTACATAATAAATAATTTAAATTTATCCACTCCGCCACTAAACCCTAATATACACAATAAAATACCAATTTTGAAAGAGATGTTGAAAGGCATGTTTCCAGTGAAATAAAGAAACATTTACTGTTTGTTTATTAATTATTTATTGTTAAACCTTTTTTGTTTAGCTCATTATATCACGAGTAGAAATTCAAAGTGTCTTTAATCTGCTACATACTATAAACATATTTGTAACTATATTGTCTGTATTTCTAATAAAATACCAAATATAGATCCCTTCATGCATCCCCTTGTGATCTGTTCTTGCACTGCAGCACACATCCTTTAAGTCATTAATTTGAAATAATTGATTATATAACATCAAAATATTTATAATGTTACTTATTTGGAATTTCTTAAATTTTCTTCAAAATATATGAAACAGCCATAAAAACATGTTTCAATAATACCCAGTATGTCATTTATGTTGCACTTTATTAGGAATAAATATAAATTAACGTATTTACCAACATAGTTTTCCCACAAAATACTTGAAATTTATCTCGTTAATAATATTTTGTGTGTTGAAAATATCGAGTAATTATATGGAAAACTTTTTTATTTTTAGTTTTAGGAAAAAAGTTGCTCTTTAT